>JAHZMY010002973.1:0-11998 GCA_027743915.1 Seira sanloemensis | reverse complement strand
TACACTTAGTGACAAAAGTCATTCCTACTCCATTTAACCCCCATGTTAAATTCGATTTTCAACAGCGCGCAGTTTCCGCGCGCGTTGGAATTTTAACATGCGCTTTTGGGAGCGATGCATTCTAGTATGGGGCATTATGCGACATAAGTTTTTTTGGAAAAATATTTGCAGACTAAGGATTTACGGAGGGGTTAAAAAATTCCAAAAGTGATGGTCACCCATTTTTGGGTGAGTCCCATTTACGCCATGTAGTAAAAAAGTGACCATCACTTTTGGCCCATTTCTACCCCTCCGTAAATCCTTAGTCTGCAAATATTTTTCCAAAAAAACTTCTCTCACTTAATGCCCCATACCAGAAAGCTTCGCTCCCAAAAGCGCATGAAAAAATTCTAACGCGCGCGGAAACTGCGCGCTGTTGAAAATCGAATTTAACATGGGGGTTAAATGGAGTAGGAATGACTTTTGTCACTAAGTGTACATGCCAAGAAACGCTACAATTCATTTTGCAAAGCAAAATGTTATTGTGGCGCCAGGAGTAGGTAGCAAATACTAATGTTAGCTTTCTAATTTACTTCTACTTGTTATGCCTGCATTTTCCCAGCTACAAAGATTATTTTTCACATTTACCGTTATATCTTTTTTCTAGTAAAAATTAAGCGAGTAGAAAATATGGGAAATTCCCTTATTCCCCACCCATGATTTCCCAAAAGTTTTTCTCACCTAAATCTGTGCTAGCTATCGACCCATTCAGGACACGTTACGTCTCTGTAACGACTTACGATGCACGATGACGAATTCATAACGATCATAGCGATTCTTGTCGTGTTGGTTCGCACTTGGTCTTCCATATCCGAGTATTTTATTGATTGTCTAAATCAAAGTACATAATAAACGTAAGTATTCGGCGATGAATATTAAGGAAAATGTCAAATAGTCTTGTACACTAAAGTCAGGAAATGGGTAAGTATTTTTGACGATCACATTAATATAGTTAGCGGGACAAATTTTTTATTTACCATTTATGTCTTAAATATTTCGATTATAAAAGTTTCAGTTAAGTCCCTCCGTCAGCCCAAGTTAGATGGTGTTAATTGACATTTGGTTTTGCATTGAATAAAGCAAATTGCTTAAGCCAAGTTCAATACAAGAAAAAAGATGCTGAAATAGGTATACCGTTACTGTGAAACCGATGGGAGAGCCTGGACAGATATACAACCAAGAAGGGAGCCGACAAGTTAGGACTGCTCCGTTGATTTTTGCAGATATTCAATAGTAGTCAGTACGACCTAATTTCGGAAAATTATTACTCTTTAAAACAGACAAGCAGTTTTTATCTTGATTTTTTGCCACATAATAGGGACCCATTTATTCAAGCCATCTAAAATTTTATGTGATTGAGTGGTTTCGGATTCATTCAATTTTTTGTGAGCTCGGCTGCACGTTAACCTTTGAACCGCTACCATACATACATATGTATGTGTTGACAAAAAGTAGGGACCTTGAACACAGGCGCAGTAGTCTCATTTGAATATCTATTGGATGTAGGAATAGCGTGGAGACAATTTGGACAAAATGTGTCCTATCAGGGCTGAAGAGAATTTCATTCATTACATTCATTGTTTATTTTACAAAATGGATTTGAAAGTAAAGTATAAATCATTTAAATTAAGTCAAGCGATTCCTAGTAAATACATTGTACATAGTTTAGAATCCAGGCGGATTGTCAATGGGTGTCAGATTATACGTCTGAGCCAATAGTTGTAAAGTCATTTTTTCTTCAGCCACGCTTATGACTAAAATTGAATCAAATTATAGTTTTTGAAAAAAATATGACTTTCACATTAGAAACTGTTAATTGTGTCTTGCCTCTTTCCAGCTAGTCCCATCCACATTGAGAAGTAGCCGAGTATCAGCGCAACCTTCATGCATGTCGTGTATACCCACATATCTTTGAAGTGTCTAGGGAATACGCACCATTTACTGAGAACTAAAACTGAGAAATTTAAATGTGGTTTGTAGCATTTTCATTTACTTGTTCTTAGTTACCGTTTCCGTCCACGATTGATGTGCGAAACAATTCAATTAACCAGAGCGTGCAGCTGTAGATTTACACCTTAAGCAATATCCAATTGCTTACTGACGTGCAGATGATGGCGTGTTTTTTGATGATTTAACCTTCGTATTTTTGGTTGTCGCCGGCAGTTAATATTTATGATCTCACGTGATAGTACTTTCTGCGATTGTACCCAATATAGTAACGTCATTCTTTTGACTCCTTTCCGCCATAGACCATCATTAGCCGTTTACCCGAGTTATGATCACTGTTGTGTCTAGCATCAATAGAAATAAGTGTTGAGGTGATTCGCTCTCAAAAAATAAATTGTGCATGCCAAAGCAGTGGCAACGTATCTACAAAGCCGAACAAAATAACCTCACATTTTTTCAGGCGCAATGTATACCAAGATGAATGGTTGTTTTTTTTTAAATATTGATGGGGATCTGCAAAAATATTTATTACATCGTAGGTTCCCGTATCTACACGATTAACACAAAAACCACACTTTAACAGAGAACACACACAATAACAAAGAATAAAACTCTACATTCTAATCAAATGTGAGCACAGCATTTGCTAAATTCACTGCCAATGTGTGCAGAAATATCATGGGATTATGCTTCTTTATGGAGAACCATATACCACACCTAAAACGAATCGACGCCATCGATTTTATTTCCTTTCTGAGTACCTTCGCCCTGTATCCATGGAACCGGAGACGACTAACCCTGCATTTCCTCAGCACCTCTATGGAAAAGTCGTGCATCAGGCTGATTACCTTCATAATGACAAAAATGGTAACCATCATCGAGGCGGCAGTATTTGGGTACAAAAATTGCAATACAAGTGGGAGCTTGTCTAGGGATCTTATGCTCATCCACAGAAGCGCTAAACAGGCCGTCTCTCCCATCAGAATTACTTGTTCGTTAACATCATCCGCAAACGGTGTGAGAGCATTATGAAGTAGCCGCAGTTTACTATATTCAGATATGACCTTGAAGGGGGCTGTGATGGCTGCGAATTGCATAAGCTTCAGTGAGCACAGGTATGCGTGAAGCACCAACGCGTAGTAGATTATTACAAAAGTCCAGTTGCGACACATTGAGTGAAGGAGGAAGAATAGACCCGTAATTCTTAACACGAGTGTCACAATTATTGCGAATAAGGTTTGCGGGGGAGAGAAATATGCGACAATGATGTAGTGAAGCCCATCAAAGTCCACCAGGATTAGGAAAAGCATTGCAAATTGGATGACGGTTGTAGCGAGCACCATCGAGTGCAGGAGTATTCCGAAGGAGAAGACCCAAAACCTTGTCATCGCTTCGATTGTTTGGAATTCGCGCTGATTTTCTGCAAATACATAAGTATACGTGCAAAAAAGATTGTACCAATAAGCCTACAAAATGGCTGGTATTGTAATAGAATAAGCCTAAATGTATTTTGACACGGCTGAAACTTTTTGCAGCGAATTTGCGTTTTAGCTGAAGATTGAGGTGAAATTAGTGGGCATTATTTCTCTGATCATAAATTAAATTTCACGACAGCTGCAGCTAGGTCTCAGACTCTGACTGCTTAGGCAGTTGAAACCAACTGCCTACGCCGTCAAGTCTAACTGTTTTGAGGACTAAGCTCACTTCCGGTTGTTGTTTTAAAAAAACAAATGCCGTTATGTGAGAGAGCGCATTTGATTTAGTAAAATCAAGAAGTTTCAACCTGTTTGGTTGACGCAAAGTGCACGTTTAGACTAACAAGGATATTAACCCTTTTGATAAAGCGGCATTTTATTTTGGGGTTCAGATCTCAGCATGGTCGAATTCTCCACATTTTTCTACGTAAGATATGGTTGCCAACAAAGGAAACATTCGCACTCCATGCACGTTTTTGCGATCTCTAAACATTGCGATTTTTGTATAATGTAAGAAGGCCTTTGTTCAAGTGAAGCGTTCGCGTGTATACCGGTTCCTTCTGATGAATGAAAGATGGGGATTTACTCTGTAAACGGTTTCGGTTTCAAATTTAATTTACGGTAGATTCGATGTTTAGAAATATAGTGCTTTTAATATTTCTTTGATTAGGATTTCATTGCTAATTCAAATGACATATCTACGTACATATGTACGCCTATTCAAAATTTCTTCCTCACTTTCTCTTCAGGGCTCTAGTATTTCAAACCACTTTGTATTTTATTGTATGAACGCGAATTATCATATCACTACATATACCGAATGTCTTTGCTGCAAATAGTTGATTAATTTAAATTAATTATTCCTATTAAATAATACACATGCACGCTTCGCATGAATAAAGACATGCGTATATTATACATAAATCGCAATAATGTGCATAGAGTGCGAATGTTTCCTTTGTTGGCAACCATAGCCTACGTAGAAAAATGTGGAGAATTCGACCATGCTGAGATCTGGGCCCCAAATTAAAATGCCACTTTATCAAAAGAGTTAAAATCCTTGTAAGTTTCCATTTTACCACGTAAAGTTTATGACACCTAATAACAATTCGTTTTTTTGCGTAAATATGGCACTTTGACTTACCCAAACAAAATAAAACTTACACAGCGATTAAGCCAAATGCGGCCATGTCAACATTACATTTTCGAAATATCAACCGGAAGTGGGAATAATCCTCAACGCAGTTGGACTTGACGGCTTAGGCATTTGGTTTCAAATGGCTTCCCATTTACGCCTGTGGACGAAGACAGTTGGTTTCAACTGCCTAAGCAGTCAGAGTCGGAGAATTAGCTGCAACTGATCGTCTAATGTGGTGCCAGCTTGCACGATGGAAAGATCATTTTGCTGACTTACCGAATATCAATTTTTGCTGATATTGCAGGATGCGGTTTGTGCTGCTTTCAATTTCCTCCGTATGTGACAAAAAACATAAAACCAGTTTAACCGTACAAAGTGTGGCAAAGATTAATGATAGCCAAACAAACTTTTTCAACAACGACGCACTCTCTTGCTCCTGTCTTAGTGCCCACAGGTTTAGACAAATTCCATACACAATCATTCCCAAGTTTTCCACCACCCATGGCAACAGTTGAAAACCTTTTGCGCTGACTTTTAGCCATCCTGTGTCCGGATTCCATTGTACTGGTGCTTCCCCAAAGAAGCGAGAAAACGCACAAATATATAATCTTATGGCCGGTTTTGCTATAGCCGTGCGCAAAGGGGTTTCGTTGTCTTCAAAAATGTACAGCAAGTTTGAAAAATAATTTGGCCGGGGCATATTAATTTTTTGTTGTTCGAACAAGCCGTTAAGTGTATATCAATGTTTGTCAAAAGATTAGCGACAGGGTTTTAAAGGTCCGCTGTAAGTTCACAGTATTCATCACAGTTTACGATATTCATTAAGTTCAATCGTGCTTTCGAATTCGACAACAAACGTATTCATTTGCAATATGTTAGGACTAAACCATGATGCATGCTTGGAATTTTAATGTTTACTAATGCTGATTGGATGGATAAATAGGTATAGAGTTGGAGCAGCTATTAGAATCACACAACCTCTGAAAAAATTTCTGATGTATTTGGCAAAGTGATTGAAATTACTGCAATTATTAACAGGTTATGCAAACGGCATATGCTTTCAGCAGTTTTCGCAATGAAATGTTAGAGTTAAAAAATGCCGTCATGGGAAATAGTTGACGTTGTAAAAAGGAAATTCATTCAAAGTAATACAGAACATTATCTACAATCAAGAATGATTATTGGGCATATCAAGAGTTACGTACAAGTTATATCATAGGTAAAATCTTACATAAAACGAACTAGTTACCGCGGAACATAACTTAGCTTAGGGACACATAGTGACCACCACTAGACTAAGGCGGGAAGTGGGAAACTTGAAAGAAAAATTGGTTGAAACTGAATAAATGGGGCGTACTAAGCGAAAAGCTGAGGTTATAAAGAAAAAAATTGTGTGCCTTCAGAGTTAAATTAGACATGTTGATGGACAAATTGGATAATACGGAGAGAAATTGGGAATTGCGAGAAACTTACAAGGACATGGCAAATTTAATTTTCACATTTTGAGGTTATCAGAATTTCATTCTGTAATATGATTAATCACAAACAGTGTATTCATGAAAATGAAATGGGAAAGGGTAAGAATGATCATTAGTACATTTATTTGCTATAAAGGCATCATTTAAACAATAAACTGTTCTCAGATTGGTGCTTTTCACGAATATCGATTCCGCGAAAACTCGCCTGCACGAAAACGTGCAATACGACAACTCGCCTGCGATAACTCGCCTGTACGAAAAATTGCCTATACCAAAACTCACCTACATAAAAGTTGATACAAATGACTATTTTACCATTAAACTTTAAAGAATGGTGAGTTTTCGTATAGGCGAGTTTTCGTATAGGCGAGTTTTCGTACAGGCGAGTTTTCGTAGGGGCAAGTTTTTGTACAGGCGAGTTTTCGTAGGGCGAGTTTTCGTACAGGCGAGTTTTTGCAGGCGAGTTGTCGTAGGGAGAGTATTCGTACAGGCGAGTTGTCGTAGGGAGAGTTTTCGTACAGGCGAGTTTTTGTAGGGAGAGTTTTCGTAGGGCGAGTTTTCGCGCTGCCACGAATACCATATAAAAAGAACAAGAATTTGGTAGCTATAAAGAATGGCAGCGCGAAAACTCGCCTGTACGTAAACTCGCCCTACGACAACTCGCCTGCGAAAACTCACCCCTACGATAACTCGCCTGCAAAAACTCGCCTGTACGAAAACTCGCCAGTACGATAACTCGCCCCTACGATAACTTGCCCCCTTCTTAAAAATCTGATAATTTCTATGTTAAAATGGTTATTTTTATCAAATTTTATGAAGGCGAGTTTTCGTAGGGGCGAGTTTTCGTATAGGCGAGTTTTCGTAGGGGCGAGTTTTCGTATAGGCGAGTTTTCGTATAGGCGAGTTATCGTAGGGGCGAGTTCTCGTACATGCGAGTTTTCGCAGGCGAGTTGTCGTAGGGCGATTTTTCGTACAGGCGAGTTTTCGCGGAATCAGTCAGACGAGCTCGACTTTACATTTCTTTTTCATAATGCATCTGACAATGAGTTGCGCAGAAACTCATCCTGCTTCACTCGAGTTTAACCCATGGAAGATTGCCGTCACAATCTGTAGCTCGTCTGTATTTTACCGCTCACGCTATCCGCGTGAATGAGTCCCGTACAGGACTTGTACACTGGGTAAAAAGCTGGCAGATTGTGTGAACGTTGGTTTGATTCTGACATGAGTTTGCATTGCAAGTGAATGCAGCAATTTTTGGACCGTCACAGCCATTTCGTATGATGATGATGACTGCCTGAAGAACACTTGCGGCTTTCTGTGGAGCATTTCAACGTGAGTTGAGTTACCAAGGTGGACGTGCATAAAAGAGTTTCATTCCCCATAGGTATGTACCTACGTATAATGTATTTTTGGTCAACAATCATATTGTTACTGTGACTGTGACTATTATTAAGCCATCAGAAATCGTGTCTTTGAGTAATATCTCCATTCCTATGTAACTATTTTTTGTTGCTCATTTTTCTCATCTCTGAGATGAGAATTTTTTTTAAACTTTATTGAATTTATTTTTAGATTACCTCATAGAGGAATGCTTAACTTTTTTTCTGAACCACGCATTCAGTGAATTTTTTTGTCACCGCGAATTTGCCGCCCACCTCCGTTTAACTTGGCGTTTGCTTAGATGCCTTGATTTTCATGGGATGTACAAGTTTTATGCTGGAGCGTCAAAGTTAACATTCAATAACAATCTCAAGGAATCCCAGCAAGTATGCGAGACAAAATCATGCACGGAATAAATGGTCTACAAAGTAAACAAGTCAATGGCAAGCTGTCGTTAATCGGATTCACTGGATTGTATTCATATTCTGAATTTTTTTCTTACTTTCGAAAACAACAAAAGAAAGATTCTCCTGCACATTCGAGATGACAAACATTTTCATAACAGCATATTCCAAGTTTAATCCAAAAAAAACAACTTGGAATAGCATTCAATTCTAAAATAAAAATATCAGTAATTCCCACATTCTATGTTTACAATGATCTGAGTTTTAAACTCACTAATCAGTGAAGGCTTTAGCCTTATGTACTGTGGCAGTAACATGAGTGAGGAAAGCCGGTAGAATGGCTGTTTCTGTTCTGGAGGCAATTTGTTTGTTGTGTTCATAATTACAGACATGCACACAGTTAAAACGGATCGGATTCATACAGTGCTTTGTAGTCATTTCCTGGGCTGAGCTTTGGCTGAGAAAAAAGATTGTGGAGAAAAGGTGACGATGAGATGATGGAATATGCATAGGTATGTACATATGTAGCAGTGACGATGATGTATGCCTTTACATGTTAATGTTCAAGCTTCAGGATAGTCCAAAAAAGTGATCACGAGAGATGTGCATGACTTTGTGATAAAAAAAACCCTTTCATTCTGCAGCAGCTCTCGAACGCGACTTCTTTGTCCCTACTCTCTGGGTTTCGCTGTCGTTGAAAAAAGTTTTTCCTTTCATGCGTAAATAGTGTATGGGAGATTTGTTCATCGTCGCTTTTAGTGTGGATGATTGTTTTACTTCACGTCAAGACGTGTGCATCTTTATCAGTATCAAATCGAGCTTTTCAATGGGACTGTTTTTCATTGCATTAAATATAAACATTCTGAGTTGTATGCTGCAGGTTCGGTCAAAAAACTTGAGTAAACAACACACACGAAAGTTTCAATAAAAACTTTTTTGGCGTGTGCCGATGTGGAATGGAAAATGCACTAGTGCAAGATATTACTCGTCATTTACATATATAAGACAGTTCAGTGTAAATCCATTGTGAACGCATTAACGATCTCACCTTGAATTATAGATCCTAGTTTTATCCATATTCTAAAAAGACGTTTTAAAGATGTTTGAGGAAAACATATTTGGCTAGATTTGGCATTTCCTTTCGTAGATTCTTAAATACTGATCTTTACCGTTTTTTCCTGTAAAAAATCACACAACAAAGGCATGGAAATATTCCAAAAAACGTCCTACAAATTTCAAAACTGTCACTTGAAGATTATTCACAATTACGAAATGACTTTGACGAATTGCAAGTGTCCACGGAGTCATACATGAATTTTTTACAAATTTTTACTTTCTTCTTGTTCCTTCAATTCAAAATTTCATGCGCGTTGGAAGCAATTTTTTTCAGGGAGACATTTCGAGAGAAAAAAGGGAGCGTAACAGGTACACTGCTGTTTTGATGACAATAAATAATAATAATAATAATACACACGTAATAAGGGTTTTATATTCGGTCTAAATGTCTGTAAAAACATTTAAAAAAAGTTAGCTTCATATTCGTATACTACACATTCACTGTGTAATTTGCATCTATTGAATTTTACCTAGGATCGGCTGTAAAAGTTTCCATTACCAAAACGACGGCATTTTGCATTTTTAACATGAAATCTTGGTACTTGTTGTACTGAACTTTTTCGGAAGGAGGTAATTTACAAAATTTGGAAAATCTTTAGATTACAAAGGATGGGATATGAGAATGTGCAAAGGTGATTTCCGAATCAGAGTGGGCCCTACAGCAGTATTTAATATAACCCAAATATATATCGTTTCATTTAGTCCATTACGACAAAATTGTACATAACACAACTGCAGAGAAGCATAATAATTCACCCAAAAGTAAAACCAAAGAGACGAGTTCATTCATCATAACACTCGAAAGGATATGCGAGCAATGAAGTCTGCAACTTGATTATCATCATCGTTATTCACATTTGAATGTGCATGTGGATTAAGTAGATAAGGAATCGTTTGGACGGGGCAGCACATTACAAGACGAATGCAGTTGCATGAAACCTGAAAACTCGTTCATAAAATCCTTGTCCTGAACATAATTGAGATGTTGTGAAACCCCCATTTTTTACAACCATGAGTGTACATATCTTAATCCAGTACTGCATGAAGACTGTTTTTCTAGCAACAGCCAGGTGCTCATTCAGTTTAACACAAAACTCTCAAACGAGCTCGGTTTCCTCAGCATCGGGACAAACTTTACTTCACATCTCTTTTTCAGGATTTGACAGACTCATGCACCTAGTCATCCCAGATTATTGCACTTTAGCCCAGAAAAGATTCCCTTTACGTGGGTAACATTTCTGCCTTTCACAAATTGTACGCACTGCATAAACAATTCGCTGAGTGAACTTGTACATTTCTTTTCGAAGTTGACTGATTCATCGTATGCTATTTGTCTTGTTAATGAGTCTTTGAGTGAGGAAGGGACTTTCATGAATGGTTAAACACACAGCATTTTAGTAAAAGCAATTTAAGTAGGGTGAATCTAATTTTGTGTTTAGATTTTGAAAAACTTTGAAGAAAAAATCCAAAGTGAAGTTGCGCAGTGGACTGATATATGGGTTTCGGCTTCTCATATTTTTTTATGCATACGTATATCATCTTCGATGCGATGATGAAAAATATTTTAAGAATCCACCTTTTCCCAAGATGAGGGTTTAATACATTACAATTCAAACAAAAGACACATTTTCCTTCATCATCTTCAAAAATACTAGTAGGAAAATAAGCATGAATGCGTACGTACCAAATTCCTTTACAAGGGCACTTCACAGAAAAAATGGTAAATCATCAACTCTTTTACATATTCTACCATTTTACAAAATATTTGCAAGTAATTAAAATAGTCTTCTCTTTCTTTCACAGGCTTCGGATTGATTGTAAAAATACAGGTACGGTTAATAACATTAAAATATTCTACCTATAAAGGTACATTTTTTCAACATGAACTAAAATTTTTAGTGGCTTGATCTGGTTTCAGCTGGGGTCATTTTTCTACGCGACACTCGGCGTGGCGAGGGCATTGTCGGCTCCTCAGAACCTCGCTATTTCTCCGGGCGTCTAGAGGGGCACAACGCCAGTCTTTGCAGGTCAGGGGAACCACCTCCTAAACGTAAGTCGAGCAGAAGGAGAAGATCCGACTGATAATCTGCAACAAGAATATGTATTTTAAAGCGTTCGTCACTCAGCACCTTTGAGCTACTCAGCATGGAGATCGACCCTTCAATTTATCAAGTGAATTATTTCGTAATTGTATATTCTTACTTTTCGTAATAATTAAATTATGAGAACCATATTATTTAAAATTTTAAAACCCCCATTTTTTAATTTGTAAAAGGGCTATGATATTTAAGCGTTTGTAAAAAGTTTTTTTAGCATCTGTTTTTGCATGCATTAACTGGGGATTCGCGAAGTTCTTTAGAAAAAAATCGGTTATAATTTATTTTTCAGAACACAAAAGTAAAATATTTGCCAAATTTTTGTCCGTGTCAGGTGAGTCGCCTACTTGAAATACATTATGTTCCCGGAATCATGGTGTTTAAAAATTATTGATTACCAAACAAAGTTCAATTACGGGATATGGGGTGATGTGAGCTGCTGTTTCAGGTTTTCTGAGACTGCTTTTGCTGCGACTTCATCTAGGCTAAAAAATAATGCACCGAAATACTGGGGGCTCGACCTCCACGCTGTATGGTCCAAGAGACTTTCAATCTTTTTTACAAACGAGTTTTACGGAGCGACAAAAATTACGTTGAATACAGGTAATTCAAAATCTATGTGGTCCATGTATTTTAGCGGATGGGTGTCATGATCCAGCCGGCAGCTCAAGATCAATGCGATATTGCCATTTTTCATCGTAGGTGATTTCAGTGTGTCTGCTTCTTCAGACGTCAGTTCGATCACAGCTATCCGAAACTCCAAAAGGCTAATTTCCTTCCTAAAAAGGGTAACATCAAACCACAGACCACGGATTCAAAATCTTCCCGAACGCCCGAACGACGTTCGCGGGGAAAAACCGGGAAAAAGTGAAAACGGGGGAAATCTGGAGGGGAAAGAAAAATAGGGAGAAAAAATCGAGAGGGA
>JAHZMY010002972.1:0-28068 GCA_027743915.1 Seira sanloemensis | reverse complement strand
AAACGAAGACAAAGACGAAACGTGAACGCGTCCGCACGGCAAAGTTTTCCCCTGTTCATAAGCACTTATTACGCCCAACTTGTTTTTAGGGGGCGAATAAAGACTTCGCGCGAAACCTCCAGCTCCAATCTACTGCACTTTGATGAGTAGAGAGAAGTGTTTATGTTGATTTTTGTCGAGTCCCGTGTCCGTGTAAAACCTGCTGTGAAATTCAGTGTGAATTGCGAAATGATGAAATGTGAAGGCGAGACTGACTAGTGTTGAAGCTATTTACTTGCTTGCAGGGACTGGTGGACCTTACAGACCGTTTTTAAACCGTTAATTTTGGACCGAGGAGAGGACAGTAACTGACTTTGACCTCAACCCCTTCAAAAAAGTCTCCAAGGTTCTTTAAAACAGAAGAGGTAAGTAACTTGATTAAGGAAACAGTTTATAAGTGAGATCTTTTTTCTGAGCACGTGTAGAGTGGCTCATGGTAAAAAGCTAATTGACTGTTAAGTTAAAGGTTAACCAATTATCTATTTTTATCTTGGTCAGCCTCAAACCAAGGACAAGGAGGATGCCGGTTCCCGGAGGATATTACCAACAGCAGCAGCAGGGCCCTTCGTGCTTCGATCGGGTCAAGACTGGCTTCATGCTCGGCTTTTGTATTGGGATGGCGTCGGGGGCGATCTTCGGTGGCTTCAGCGCGTTGAGGTGAGCACTCAAGCGGTGAAGACGTCATCACAACCCAATACCTAATTTCATTTTGTATTTGATATTTGCTATAATTGACGTAATTTTAATTTTAATCTCTTTTTTGGCACAGGTATGGAGCACGAGGTCGTGAGTTAGTCAACACCGTGGGGAAGGTGATGATCCAGGGCGGAGGCACCTTCGGCACCTTTATGGCCATCGGCACCGGTATCAGGTGCTAAAGCCAAGGACCCAAGGAGGACTTGACTTTTCTGTTGTGGTCGTGTCGAGTGCGGAATAATTGGACTAGACTATTTTAATTTAATACTTTTGATGTTAGTGTAAGGTGTAATTGATCGGACGAGGTTTGAGATCGTTTGTAAATGTAAATTACGAGTTAAATATGTGTGTTTGTGTTATGTGTAATACAATGCAGGAAAAAGCAGTTTTGTAGTCAGTAAATATTAGCCGTACATAAATAGATAGAATAATTATTGAAGGGCTTCAATCAACTGAAACGATACGAATAATAAAGTTCTGGTCGAATGTGACTTTTTCAAATACCGTAAATACCAAAATAAATGTCATGATTGGCTTCAGTTTTTAATTTTCATTGATGTTTTTAAAGGAAATCATGGTAATTACGGGATAGCTTTTTGTTAAAGATAACTTTTGTGTCAAACCTTAAAAGTAGGAGACTGAATTTATTTGACGAGATAAGCCTTATGGCGATAGCCAATGAAAGAAAAAAGATAGCGTTGGAAGAATAGTCAAAAATGAAGTTAGCTAATTTTTCATATGATATTTAAATGTAAAAAAATCGAGGAGCAAAATCTAAAGTAGTCAAAGTGCTGGTGCTGTGCCAACCCACAAAAAATTTTTTTTTTAAAATTATCCCGTAATTGACCCAACATGCTGGTAATAATTACCGAAGCACGCAAATACAATTTCGCACAAAAATGCCAACCCGAAACCTGTAATTGTTCATTCATTCTATGTTTATTTCTCCAATTAATTAAATACAAACCGGTTCTTCCTCAGCCTCACCCCGAATTCGTTACAAAGTCTACCCCAATCTAACCGGGAGCATCAAAATATTAAATCTTTAACTAAATATGTTGTATGTAGGATAAAATGTTAATTCATGATTTTCAAAATACTAAATTCCTAACCGATTGTCAAATTCAAATGAGTAGTTAACCATTTCTTTATCACTTGACATAATTACTACAATTATCGTCTTTATTGTCCCAATCATATAACATTGAGCATACCTGGCATCATTTTTACCATTACAATTATTACACTCGCAATATTAATTAAGAATGGCCCAAAAACACAAATCTTCAAAAGTCAGTTTGAGACATGACACAATTACATATCAATTTCAATTAAGCATTAATTAACACAACAAACCACTCCAAGTTAAAGTCACCATATCACAATTCAACTTTGAATATTAATTCATAAGAATGTTGATAAATGAGAATGAGACAGGACTTTTAAAAAAAGTTATTTTAGGTTAAGGTCAAAAGGTCTACAATCACAATACTACAATTCAACTTTGGGTATTAATTAACTAATCATAATAATCAGAGATGAGTTGATGAGAACTGAGACGGAAGGAGGACTAAAAAGCTTCTTTTTTTGAGTTGCGGTCAGAAGATGGTTAGTCGAAAGGTCAAAGTTCACGGGGCATACATCTTCAGCAGCGGGTAGACGGCGACGAAGGCCATCTTCACCTCCTCCATGGATTTGGCACCGCTCATCACCACCTTCCCTGAGGGGAAGACGCCGACCTTCACCTTGGGGAACTCCAGGGGGATCTCGAGACCTGGAAAGATTTCTGGCTCGTAGCTACAAAAAAAACGTAACATTTTAATTTTTCACTTGAATATTTTGAAAAAAACTTTATTTTAAGTTTGTTAAAGGGCCGTGCTACTGTCGAATTGTCATTTGTTAATGACATGTGATGGAGCATAAAAAGCTGCATGCCCTCAAATAAAAATCTTTTCCTGATTATTTTTAAAACAATTTTTCATTTTTAACAAATGATCAAAAGCTTTTTTCAGGCGCCATTTTGTGGAGGCGAACGCACAATACCGCACAATAATTAATAATTATCAATCAATAATCAACAGACATTTGGAGATGATTTAAAAAATAATTACGTGGTCCTTTTTGCTACAAATATTTAACGTTTTTGAAGACATATCGTTATTTTAAAAGCTCAGGACACGTCTGGCTTTAATTAAATACCTCTATTATTACATAATACCTACATCCTCAGAATTAATAAAATTCAATCTTTAATTACAAATACAAGAAAAAGTGTAAAATAGAAACCAAGCGATTCAGTTTTTGCTAATGATCATATATCAAAACGCCAAATTCTCACATCACCCCATTTCATGTCATTGGACTATGTATGTATATATCCGAAAGAATCAAGTTCTGAATCTGAGACCCACGAATTCAACTTTATGGTTCGTTTTATACACTAAAAATATAATTATTGACTCGGGTAACTAGATTTCTTTTCAAAAACCGATTAGTAAGAGAGTGGGGGGGGGGGTGAGCAGAAATGACTAGAAAAATTCACAATCAGGGTTTATTTTTTCCATAACTCTTTCAATTCATCCGAGTTGATTACATAATTACCTAATTTTTTGGCATATCAAATGACCCATTTAGTTGAAACACCAAGAAATCACGAAATCATAGTACTCAAAAAATGTTAAAGTCCCATGACGCGAATGGGGCGGTGGTGAGATTTTTCGGGTTTGTTTCCTGGGACAACTTTAATGGGGAACAATCTGGGACAAAAAATGCTAAATTGAAAAATATAAAGTGCAGACCCCCGTTCTGTGATCTGGGTAGCTTGAATAATAATTTAAATAACTTAACTTAAAATAAGAAAAATAATCTCCCACGCAACTTTTTTTTTAGCTCCATCACATGTCGCTGACAAACGGCAGGGCCCCGCCTTGCATTAAACATGAGCACTGCGCTTTTTTAAATAATTAAAATGAATCTTACATGAGATTGCCAAAGACCTTGTTATGACAGAGCTGATGGAGTCGCACGCGGAAGTCGAGGTAGATCTGCGCCGAGATGTTCTGAATGAGGAAGTTGAGCAGCTCGACCGAGTAGCCGAAGCTGCGCACGATGGTGACCACCTCCTGCGACGCCGCGATCGAGTCCGCTTCAGTCTTCGTGCCGGACACGACGACCTTCCCGGTGCGGAAGATGAGGGCGGTCGCGTTCGGATCGCGGACACGCATGATGAGCGGCGCGTAACGGTCCGGGTTCAGCTCAACGTTGTAGCTGCCCTTCGCGATCTTCTCAGTCTTCGTGCCGGACACGACGACCTTCCCGGTGCGGAAGATGAGGGCGGTCGCGTTCGGATCGCGGACGCGCATGATGAGCGGCGCGTAACGGTCCGGGTTCAGCTCAATGTTGTAGCTGCCCTTCGCGATCTTCCGAAGGTCGAGAACCTGCCCCAAGGAGAAGGTCGCGACCATTGACCTGTCGAAAATAAAAATGTCAATAATTATGTACAAATTATCAGGGTCGATTTTACTAGCTTTTAAAATCAATTCTCAGTGACTTTGTTATAATTTTTTGTTGCTTTCGTAGTCGGGTTGTAATAAATTCCATGCCGGTTAATAAAAAAATTATCGATGAAAATGTCAATATGTGGAGGCCAAACAATATTTTTCTTTATAATCAAGTTTAGGAGTTTTTTAAATAATTTTTGTCGCTTTACATCCTACTATTCCTGGTAATATTTTTTCACTTAATCATAAAATCACGAGGTGGCGGAGGCGGATAAGAAAATTTGAAAGAAAAGCTTGAGAGGAAGTCTGGACAAACCCAAAGACCTTTGAGCGTTTGGGGCAGTGTGAGAAACATTTGAGAATTTAAAAAAACTGTCAAGGGAAAATCAAAATAATTTTGGAGATAAATCCTTTTGACATTTTTGAGAGATCCGGACAAATCTTGAGACTTAAGAAAATTGGAAAATGTTCGAGAAAATTGAGCTCATTGTAGGGATTAAGAGTCAGATTTCAAATTCGACAAAAAGGTCATTAGGCGAGACAAGTGGAACAATTTGAGGAAAAAAATCTTGTTGTCAAAATATAATGGGGAAAGGAACTTTAAACATAATTCACATATTTTTCATCAAAAACGGCAGTTTAGGAACTCTTTTAATTTTTTTTCTCCGGCTGTCCCAGTCCTGGAGTTACCCCGTACGGCGTCGTTTACCGCCTGCTCTAAGCAGTGCTTGCACACGATTTTAACCTGCATTTGCTTTCCTTAGTTTTGGCATTGGCAATATCAATTATGGACTTACAGGACTTCCGGCATTACATCCGGATCCGAGTTACATTTGAGGAAGGGATAGGCTTCGGTGAGGTCGTCGCTGTACCTCAGCTTCTCCGTCATCGGGATCAGCTCGTAGTTCCACAAGGTCCTGAACGAGTGTACCGGCGGCCCGTCTCTCCAGCCCACGCCCGCTGCCCATCATGAACATGGGGACTTTGTCGAGGTCCAGCGTCTCGTCTTGGTTCACGCACTCATCCAGCATCTCAGTGTACTCCTCGTACACGTCCATTGCCTGCAGGCGAAACAAAATATCAAAATGGATTAAAAGTTAATTACATTCATTTAGAAAAAGATCCATTGACCTGAGTCACCGAGTACGGCCCTGAGGCGATTTCCCCGCCGGCTCCAAGAGCGGTAAGCCCCTGTAGCCCGTGACCTCTAACCTTTAATCATCTTAACCTTCCAACTTACCTTCACAGCCCCATTCTCATCGACGTTCGAGTAGTCAATCGTGTCCACAGCCACCAAGGCCATCGAAGTCGTCGGCTGATCCTTGTCCTCGCCATTGGCCTTATCCTTGACCCCAGCTGTGGAGGTCCTTTGGCGTTTCGCACTCAGCGCCATGGACGCCTTCTTGATGCTCTCCTCCTTTCTCTGCTTCGTCTTGCCCGTGAGCAGGCCCTCCCTCAGCTCGAAGGCACGCTGACGCCAGTCCTCAATCGTGTAGTCCGTGCGTTCGACGACGCCCAAGGTGGCCTTCACCCTTTTCTCCCGCTTATCCACATAGATGGACCTCTCCATGCCCGAGCGACGCTTCGGGATGTACAACTCCCGCGGGGGCTGCTTCGGCACCTTCGACTTGGCCTTCAGGGTGTCCGGGGAGAAGTCGGGGTCGCCCTCGTCATCGCAGACGGTCTTGCGCTTCCGGGGTTCGCGCTTCGGCCGTGGTCCGAGACATATTTCGGGGATCTCCATGGCGCCATCCGGACCACCACCACCACCAGCACTGCCACTGCTACCAGCTCCTTCTAGTTCGAAGTTCAAAAAGAGAAAAAATTTTTCTTTTAAAGATTTATCATTAACTTTTTTTGGACCGCAACTCTTTGTTTACAATAAGTTGAACAGCTGAGAAGTTCAAAAATGAATATTTAAATTGTAGTAGTTAAAATTTATTTATTGTGTAGAGTCTGACCTTCATCTTCAACGACCTTGGCCACCTTTCTAGTTCAAAATTCAAAAGGACAAATGTTTTCATTAAAAAAATTATCATCAACATTTTTTGGACCGCAACTCTTTGTTTACATTTAAGTTGAGCAGCTGAGAAGTTCAACAATTAATATTTTAATTGTAGTAGTTAAAATTTATTTATTGTGTAGAGTCTGACCTTCATCTTCAACGACCTTGGCCACCTTCCTGGGCCGACCCACTTTTCGAACTGCACTCATGTCACACAGCCACAGCGTCAACAAAACACAAAAACTCAATCAGCGGCGTCCAACTCCAACACTCAAAGTCCAAATCGCACACACACTCAAAAAAAATTACTTTAGCGTCAACTTTTCTTAATATTACTGAAGGTCATTTGATTAACAATTACTGAGACTTGAGGTTCGGATCTAGAAATCGTGCTTTAAAAAAGAAAACTAAAAAGCACTGAAATCGCTTTCGGATTCTCGGTGAAGGAAGGAAAGGGCAAACTGCACGAAAAAAAACTTCCTCGAAAGTTCGTGTGAGCGGGGATGGAGCTGCTCAAATACAAGTCCACACGAAGAAAAAAGAATTGAAGGAGGAAGACATGCAAATTAGGTTGATGTTGATGAGAACGTTTGTTTGCATTTTCCAGCTTCCAGCACATTCCAGCAAAGCTAGCTTGAAAAAAGCAATAAAATCTCAGAGTTGCATTGAGTAATGCGGAGTAATAATTCAAGTCGCACAAGAATCTCATTTTTTCATGTAATCGAGGCACACTAATTAATTGAGCTAAGCAGATAATCTATTATGCTATCTCAAAGTTTTGTTTTTTGAAAACATGTCATGTAATTAAGTACACACCTGAATTTTGTGAATCCTAAAGTCAAAATTTTATGAAAAAAATCTCGGATATGCATTTAATGTCTAATTGTTACGGTAGAAACGACGCGATGCCTTACCGAGCAGTAGTTAGTGCTGGAATCGGGGAATAACTAAAATGGGTATTTACCTTTTTGGACGTCCAAGACCTCGCTGCCCATAACTGTCCAAAAGTCCAGTGCCATATACACTATGTAAAAAGGGGAAAACTTAATGGCTGGGGGCATTGTGAGACAAATACTGTGACGGAAATATTCAGCAGACATTTAGGTAGTTTTGGACTTCGTGAACTTTTTCCTGGGAAAACCCTTTGACTGGGAAAAACTCCACCACTGCATCTTGTAAAAAAAGTTATGCTATACATATTTGTCAGTATAACTTTGTCACATGAAAACGTTTTATCCAAACACCGAAACTTTTTCTTCAAATGGATATCAATTGCTTTTATAAAATCTTAGCTGGCGTCATTTTTTTAAACATTACTATGCAAAACCACGTTTAGGGCTTAGATTTAGTTTTTAATTAGAAACTCTGAGAGCGTAATTAATCTTGTAGAAAATTTTATGTCCTTTTTAAAATGCTAATTTGAGCCGAGCCACTATCAAAAGGGGCTTCGTAGGATTATTGCTGAAAAGTTAAAATGTTTTACCCAAGAAAGTTTTGTTCAGATGGAATGGAATGTAGAAAGCACAACCAAATATCTATCTATAATCGCTTATATAATTACAAAAAAAAGAATATTTAATATTATCTTAAAAACGTGAAAAGCGTAGAAACATGTTTGCAACTTATCTGAAGCTAAACGTGTCGTGTCAACTTAAAACTCCTGCAAGTTCTAAAATAAATTACTGCTTTCGTCCTAATCAATTATTTTTACATGCCTCCAAAAAAAAACGCTTACATTGAATTGTGATGGAGAAATCGCAACTTGCCTACTACATACATTTTTGTTGCATTTAAGTTTGGAAATCGCGAACTTATCTATCAACCATTTATAAACCATGGAAACGTTTTTTTAAATCAAAAAAAAATCTGATCTGGTGTATGAGAAAATCCAAGCCAAAGGCAAAAATGAAAGTTCGTCGGGCAAGAGAAAAAGTTGAAGTACATAGTACATATTATAGCACAAAATTCTACGCAAAAAATTAAGCCAATGAGAATTTTTCGTTTGGCAAAGTTCTTAATGAATGATCCTACATGCTTGGAACGTAAATAACACATCAAACACTCATCGAATCAAATCAAAACTAGTCGATTTGGGGCAAGTTTTTAGCGGATATAGTCAAAGCAGTCGTACTGGGCATTTCATACCTGATTTGAAATTCATCTCTTGCACCCTCTAAAATACACTAGTGGCTTTCTAATTTCCATGACCTTGATTTCATGTCCAAGGCGTGAATTATATCATAGCAATGACGCACGGACAAAGGTACCTGTCGTAGCAGCACAGGTCACCTAAGGGATACCTCATGCACCAAAACTTTAAACATTTCGGCTGGAAACATTGTTATCGTGTAGATGGCTGTGTTGTGTTTCTAAAGAATGTGTCTTTTGCCTTGTGCAGGTACCTTACTCAATCCTACACAACCAGAAAAGCTAAAATGGTTTTGGATAGTTCTGGGCGTTGGAAATGGTATCCATTATTCACCGAATCTTCTCTTGGTATTCGCTCATTTTAATTTTGCCCAGGTTCCAATTCCACCTCAAAAAATTTAATGACCAAGAAAAGCGAGAAAAAATTCGCGCATGTTTTCCTTAACTCGTTAAATGTCCTATTTACATATTTAGCTTTTTCCAGAGTCGCATATCTGATTAAGCACGAGGCACTCCCTATTTCTTTTCAATTTAGCTGTACTTGAATTGCATTAAAATTTAATCTCGACCTAAGTTTTGAAGAAAAAAACATATTTAACACCTAGAAGTATTAGATACCTACTTCAAGATTAGCTTTTGCAAAATTTACATACGAAATAAGTTGCCGGGTACGAAGACATGAATCATATGCACCTACCACTTTATCCAGCTCATACTCATGCATATGTACATATATGTATATTGATTTAAATACTTGAAGGAAAACTCTCAAAATGTTTTTTTCCTCTTCTTCTTTTTACCATTTACACTTAATCCTTTCCAAACTCTCCTTCATCTTGTTTTTTCGCATTTCAAGGCTCCTTCTTTTTTTGAAGGCTCTCCAACCCCAACAACTATCGCTTGTTCCTCAATAAAATATGCTACTTAGTAACTTCCATCCAAAATCCAAATTGTGCTCCAAAAGCGGAAAAAGTGGTGCATGTATTTTTTCGAATGAAGGCTATTCCTTTCACCAGCCCCAAAAAAGTGTGTGTGTGTGTGTGTGAGTGAGACAGAAAAAATATATTGAAAAAAAGTAGATTGAACAATGCATCCATTGTAGTCATATTCTTTAGGAGCCTTCTTTAACCCTTTTTTCCTGTGGGGCTCAAGGCTCCTCGTCCTCTCTCCTCTATTTTCAACAAACTCTTATCATCTCTCACCAAAAAAGCATGCAACACCAAAAAAAATAAGAGAGAATGGTCATTGATCATTCATTTCATTCATATTGTGTACGTATTTAAGTAAGTAAAAAATTCCAAAAGATTAGACCATTTTTACATTTGACGATCTGAATGCTGAAGAGAAACTTTTATTTTTTTGTGTCTGAAGGATTTGGGTCGAAGGACAGTTAGAGACCTGATCTCTCTATCTCTCACACACTTTTTTGTTTACTCTCAGTTCTTACTTCTTGCACTGAAAAAACTTATTTTTGGAGATTTGGACTAGTGAGCATCATCAAAAAGTAAAGAGTTGAATAGAAAATGTCCAAGTGGAAGTGGACATGCAGCATGCAGCGGGAGAATGTTCAAAAACGTGCATAATGCACACAAAAACATGGAACGAAATGGAAAATATCTTTATTTGGTCAAATTGAGTCGAGGTGAATCGAATAAGTCTCACACAGAAAAAATCTTTTAGGATGACGTAATTGTCTGCGACATTGGACTTATTGAATCGAAAATGTAGGAATAGATGGTATTTACATATGCTAAGATTCCAACTTATAGTTTTGACATCAGACCCTGCGGTTGGCTGTTGTACGATGAAATTATGCATTTATTTATGATGACAAATGCCAGAGAATCACACGCACCGGAAGTCGGATGACGTCTTCATCATCCTCCCAACGCAATTGATATTGATGATGAATTTGACAATATTTTTAACAAATGAATATTTTGCTGCAAACGCCCATCTGCACCACGTAACTATCCTAATTAAGAAAGTTTAAAAAAGACAAATCGTTATTCTTTATCATTATCACTTTATGCATTTTTGGGGGCGATGAAAGACATTATACACAATAAGCCGTGACTCCTCGTCATTCTTAAAATTAAGTCCGAAACGGTTTTTTGAAATGTATTAAAAAGAGCAATCAGGAAAAACTGTACATTTTCTCAAGTCACCCCATGTGTCTTGAAAATATAATTCACTTGTTTCTACTCGCTGCTAGTTGAAAATAAATTGTATATCATTTGCAGACGCCCCAAGTATATTTTGAAAATAAATTGTGGTTAAGGTGTACGTCTTCAAGTAAGAAAATCATCATTTGAATCTTATTTTCCGAAACCTTATCTGCATGTTGCATTCATTTTTTTCTATCAATTTAGCCTTAGGCTTAACTTAAGGACACGGTGTCAAACGTCATGTATAATTATTTTTTTGAACCTTGATATTTTACCTTGAACGTATCTATTCTTATTGTCAATCACTTAAATGGCGTCATGGGTTAATTACGAAAAATAACCATAACTCTCTTTTCCTTTCTTCAGCTCAAGATAAAATTCATAATTGACAAAAAAATGTCTGCAACAACTTGTGTGTCCAATTCAGTCCATACATAACAACCTTTGGCCATATCCATTACTCTCCATTTTCCTTTTTAAAATGCATTATTGCATTAGCAACTTTTTGAAGAAAATGATTTGTTTTCCACTGCCTTTCATTCATTAACGAGGGTATCGTAAACGATTTAATTAGCGTGGTCAAAACCCTCTCGAATCTTGTCTAATTTTTGGAGATAGAAAAAAACAACGGAGAAAAGGTGGCCCACAAAAGTTAATTGTTTTACAAGCAGCACTAATTGAGGTCAGTCTTCTCTCTCTCAGAAAATCAAGGATGTCAGATCTCACAAAACGATTTTTGCTCACTTAAACACATCTTATCTCATTTGTTTCCGTCTTCAGCTCATTTCTTCAGCTATGTGTGCATGAGTGCAAAATGAGCTTAAAATTGTCAAACTAAAAACGGAAAGATTAGGACATCGACAACTTAAAAATTTAACTAAATATGTGGAACAGTTGTTGGAAAAATAGTGTTGGAATTTTTTCCAGTCGCAGATTTTTTGCCAGGAGCATGATCGAAGCATTTCTCCCGGAAAAAGTCTAAAGCTGTAAAAAAATTGGGCTAAATACGATCAATTCTTTGTTTCACAACGCCCCATCTATTGCATAGCACTAGATTTTAAAATACTCCAAACACCCGCAAAAGTTATTTATATTATATGTTTCTCAATGCCCCAGTCAGGGAGTTTTTTCCCTCGTCTTACATTGGGCTTTGAGCGTTCAAAACAGTTTTTACCGATCCTAGTTTCATCCCGATTCCTACACCACTGAAAGTGCAAAAAGAGCTTCAAATTGCCCAACACAAAAACAAGTACTTAAACTTAAAGATTATTCACAATAGCCAAAAAAATTATCTGGGAAAATCCTTAAGAAAAAAGGAGCTTTCTCGTTTGCGCAATAATGAGCAATTACTTAATCACCTTTACAATTTCCTTTAGAAGGATGTGAAAAAAAGTTTACTTATCTAAATATGATCTACTAAATGACTAAATGAAAAAGTACAAAACTGACAAGGAAAAAACAAAAGGAGGAAAAGCTAATTGGTAATTAACTCGAAAAAATTAGCCAAGACTTTTTTCAAGACAGTTTGACTCACATACGAGTGACAAGCTGCTTAACAGGCCATTGTTAAGAATTTGGGGTTCGGAGGAATGATATGACTAAATCAAACGGAAAACCATGTACGATCTTTTAAAAAACAGAAAAAATCGACAAGGATTTGTTTGTTCCAAAAATGTCAATTGAAACAGTCCCATTTGACATTTCCCGATTGAGTCAATCAAAAATCAAATCAAGGCTTGTCTTTTTACAAACTGAACTTTGACAGTGACACCCACGCCGTCCTTTTTTATTCTTAAATTTTTTTGTAAAGCATAAAAAATGGGTCATTTCTTTCTAAAAAAAGATTTTTAAAATGTGTGTTTTTGTAAGATGAAGATTTCAATTCAATTTGCAACTATTGTTTGCATGTAATTTGACAACAATGCCCTGAGGCTAAGGAACCTCATCTCAATCTCATCATCCTCATTTCTAGACTCCCGCACAAGAACTTCTTTTTAGGAATTTGAGCCTTATTCACGCTTGCCACATGCCTGTCATAATCTCAATCATAATCCCGGACGAGCACAAAGGAAATCAAAATTCATAAAAAAAATTTGAAAGTCAGGGAAGCGAGATTGATTCGGCTCGTGTGTCACGACACCATCGACTATTTGAAAATTGTCATCTTGTCATTACTCAATCTTGTTTTTATACATATTCTTATCGACTGCCTACGATCCGTATTTATGTATGACTAAAGAAGCAAATGTTATTTTAAAGGCTTTTTATATCAAGTTTTTTATCCGCCTTTTTTGTTAAAAAAAGAATTGAAAGTACATATTATTGTATGGTTGTAAGCTGCGTACACAAATCACAATTTGATGCGGTTACTCCCTCCAATCAAATACACATTTTTGTCAGACTTTAAAAGAAAGTTTTACAAAGTATTTTTTTCTTATATGTAATCCTTTTAAGTTGAGTAACCGTTACGTGTACATACCCAGGTATGTAAGTTCAAAATATGTATAGACGGGAAGATTAAAGAATTTAAAAAAATAATATTTCATTCTTTTTTAGTTCCTTTTGCTCGCATGCTAAGAAAAATCTAAGGTTATTTTGATTTTGTAATAAGTGAAATAATTTATATCGCATGAAAAATATCACATCTATTTATATTACAAATATATTGTAAGAATATTTTATTGAAAAGTCTTGACCAGTTCAAGTATCCATCATTCCGGCAGTTTTTGATGAATTAAAAAAGTCTAGATTTTTAAATTTTTAATCCCGTTTCCTTTTTAATGTACCCACGAGATTTATTCCGGGGAAAATGTCGATAAATTGTTTATTCTCGTCTTATCTGAACGAATTTATAACGAACGAAATAAAATAGCCGAATTACATACATACCGAATGACAAATGAAATTTTATTTAGATGTTTAGACCCGTGTAACTCCCCACCTGTCATTTATTTCAGGTATTGAACGTTCCTATTTTGCTCATGTGGCTTCTTCCTGGGAAAAATGAATAATTTTCCGTTTTATGAAATTACAAGAAAGGAGCCTATAACGCGTAATACATGTCGGATTAACTATTAAAGCTTCGTTTTTAAAGATCGTGATGACCAGCCCAACTCGTCTTTCATATTTTCAAGACTTGGACGATCAATTTTAAAAATTCCTCCTTAATTTATTCTAGTTTTTATTCATTTCTACTTACATAGCTGTGGAAACTGAGTGAAAATGGACAATGTGTTTGGTCTAGTAAAACTATAAAAAGTACCTTAAAGAATGAGACCAGATTAACTAAATAATGAAGTCATGATGACCGCTCCTACAGCATATCGATGTATCTCCGACCTTTTTTCATTATTGTTCGCAAGTCTAATCCAAAGTCCCGTTTTAATTCGGTAAAAATTAAAAATGCAGCTTTACATACATTTATACATTCGTGAACAAATTCTTCCCAGGTTTTATTTTTTGTCATTTTTATGCCAAGTCCCGTAATCCCCCAAAAAAGGATTTTCTAACGGAACTCGATCACACTCTGATGTATGTATGATGTGTGGGGGAATAAATATACCTTCAGACGTTAAATACAAGAGACTTGAAAGAAAAAATGGAATCTTTTCTTGCGTTCTCTTTTCAACAGTTTTTTGACTCTTTCTCTAACTTTCATGCAGAGGAATGTGCTCAAACTTTGCGTTCTGCGTTGTGATCTCAACACTTTACCGTTTTGTAGAAAACATGACGCGGAAAAAAGTATTTTAGGTAAAAGCTCAAAGTAGACCAAGACCAAAGGTACACGCATATGAGCATTTGTACCTACTCTCAAAACTCACAATCATAATCATCCAGCTGCGTCCACTTTTTTCAGAGCCTGTGTTTAAATGAGCAGAGCATGTTCTTATTTTAACTGACTCATAAAACAGAGAGAGGAAGGAAGGAAAAAAGGATCTCAACTCTCGAAGCTCTTTCATTGTTATCGCCAGTGGTGGTCACTTTTTGGGCTAAAAATGCGGAGCCGAGCCTAGCTGTAATCTTTGAGAGAGTTTTTGGGACATGAAGACGGAAAAAAGTATTTCTGTCATTGTCATCATCCTCCCAAAAGAAGTTTTATATGGGAAGGAGAGCCCTTTTTCAGGGTGTAAAGAATTTACATATTTTTAGCAAAAGGGAGGAATGAGCGAGAGTAAAAATTGCTCCCTTTTTCTCAGACCTTTTTTCGTCAGTTTTTTGTCTTCCTTTTCTTGAGACGATTTTTGTCATCGTGGAAGGAAGAAAAGGAAGGCGAGGATCAGATTTTGGAGAGAGTTTATTGGGATAACGGGACAGTAAAAAGGGTTAAGCACATACTTACACATACATAAATGCATATGTAAATGATGATGATGAAGAAGAAGAAACTTACTTCATGAGCATTTTTAGGACCAAATTCAACAAAAAAGGGTTGCAAAGCAGTATCGATGGTTCGTGTGAGAAGCGTTTCGAACGGAACAAAAAAGTTGAAGTAAGAAAAACGTGGGGAGTAGCATTCAATACAAAATATACGCATGTATCAGATATTTACAATCCACAAAAAAAGAGACCTGAAACTGAAAGGTTCCACGCCAACAGAATATACTAGTCAATAAGCAAATCTTTGCAAATATGAGATTTAAGAATTGATGACTGATTTAAACGATTCTATATCTTATTTCATGTTGCATTTTTATACTTAAATGATGGTTTCATGTATTTTTATAAACAATTGTAGTTTTAAATTTGCCAAATGTTAAACAAATTCGTCTTACAATTTTACAGTAATCTTACATATTTTTAATGCTTGAGCTAGATAACTTGTTGGAAAAAGTTGGGAAAAATGTATAATGGAAAATGAACTGTAGGTGAGGTCACAGCGATCCAATTTTATTCAATTGTGTCGTACGAAGCGTCTTACTCAAATCAAAACTTTCAAAAAAATACATATGCATTGGTCTTACCTGGGTGACACCGGCGCCTTTATTACAGTCAAAAATATAGTACTGTAATAATTTAATAACGTTTGTCTATATTCTTGCTAATTCTTTGTCGTTATCCTCTGCGATATGACATGCGAACTTTGAGCCCCAGTTCATACTCATCTCTCCGAAAAGGAAATATGATTTTGACTGGGAAAAGCGGACTTTGGTATCAAGTCCGTAGTTGGTAGTAGTAGTGTTTTTGGTGTGTAGGTATTTGTTTTTCTTGTATTTTTTGGACAATCCACCTGAGTCTTACCACAACCACACGGGTCACATTCATGAGCCTGAGTTTGCTCAAAGGATTTTTGTCTGGGACTTTGGAGTAATCACCTTTTTCTCTCGCATAACTGTGAAACTCGATGATGACGATTATGATTGATATATTTAACGGGTCTTTGTTGTGTGCACAGTGGAAGGAGTTTCACACAAGAAAAAGGTATCGAATCGAAAATATTATGGCTTTAGTAAATAAATTGATTAGGGATTATTAGAGACAGGTTTGGGCTGAGTTGAACTTTGAAGCGATGTATATTTGATATGAGATGATATGCATGGATCATTTTCCCTCAAAGTAGAAACCGCTCGAATTAGAATTCAGATTCATCGTTTGGAATCGGGATAATTTGAGAAAACAAATGAGACACGACCTGAGGATGAAAAATACTATGTAAGTATTTTCTAGACAATGTGTCCAAATGTTGTAGACTTGAGCGTAGCACAGAACGTTCCTTAATCAAGGTTCAATCGTAAAAGTATTTATCTGTTTCGCCAATTTCTTATTTAAAACGTTCTTAAATGAAACTTGCACCCGAAACCTAAATATCTATATGATGTATATGATAAAACTGAATGGGAATTATATGCTACAATTAAAATAGGAGAAGAAATGCGCACTGTCATTGTTTCGAGAAAAAAATCGTTTTATTCGCAGATTTGTTTTGGCAAATATATTACAGTTAGGCATTTCGATTTGAAATGAATCATCACAAACACTGTCGAATTGTGTGATTAGGAAATACCGCTAAACAAGTTGACTTGTTAACGAATGCCGATAAGGTACATAGAATCTAATGCATAAAGTGGCTCAGATTCGTCGTTCATGATGAAAGCATGTATTAAAATTAAATTATAGTCCAAAATAATTAAAACTCAGCTCGTTTTTACAACGAGTCAATAAAAAGTTTTCCAATCAAAATATTTCCACTTCCAAGTGAATCCATTATGCGCATCACTAGTTTGTGCCAGATATAGTCATGATGGACATTTTCAGCCATCACCGAGAACGAGTTCGATTTATGCTCCAGACTATCAACTCAATTCAATACTTGTAATTTTTTGCTCATAAACTTTGCGGAATATCTTAATTCGTTTCTATGATTTAGACCTTTATCAAAAATTACAGAGAAAAAAAGCTCCCTGCATATTTTTGTTAAAAAAGAGGGCTCAATTCCCATCTCTTGAGCAGATCATCTCTTCGGCATCCGCATAATGAGCCCTTCTCGTTTCCAGAGACACGCACACGACTCACGGCTAAATACAACTCATCCCTTCCTTCTCCAAAAAAAGAGGGGAGAGCCGAGAGCCAAAACATTTTTTATATGACATACATACATACATAACCCTACGCACATTTATATTTTAATCCTCTTCACTCACATTCACGTATTCACATCTGTGCCTTTTCACGAGAGCCATTCAACTTTCAACATCCATCCTTTAACTATATCCATATAATCAAAAAAATTATATCTCATCGCTCGTCTCCCTTTCTCTCCAAAAAAGCTACAAAAAACTGGTCGCGTGCGCCTCGTCTTTTTTATTCTTTTTTTTAACATGGCATTTTTATTGGCTTTTTTAAACTCGCGTTTTTTATCGGCATTCAGAGCTATGAGCGGAGAGGGGAGATGTGGGCCAATCGACATGTTTTAAAGTCTCGATTTGGTTGAGATGCCCGCCCCTTCTTTAGCATATGTGGAGAAAAGGGGTAATCATAATTTTTACACATTCAATGTTTAAAAAAAGAAGGAGAGCTTTTTTTAAACATGGCGATATATGCTCTGTGGGAATCATGATCGTGGAACAATGAGATCTTACCGCTTCGTCATTTTTAGGGAGTAAAGAGATTCTTTTCCCACAGGAAGAAATAAAACATTTTTTAGGATATACGTGAAACAATGGGCTTGCATTGTCTAAATCTGGAGGAGTTTGAGTTTCAGGCATCGTTGTGATTGCAATAAAGGTCATTTTGTTGTGGGAAGATTGCATTGAAATGTGAAACAATTTCCTAGTGTAGAATATGCAGCGACAAGACTGACATTTTAAATGCAAGGTGAGTTGTAAACTGGGCTAATGTAGGGTTTGCCATTGTCCTTCCATATTCAACCTTCGATTTTTATAACATTTTATACAGTAATTAGTTTCATTGTCACACTTTTGGACTTCTCCATTGTTTTTAAAACCTTTTGTGGGTAGTTTTTCCAGGGTCTATTCACAGCTTTTTTATTTGCGAGTGTGGGAGATAAAGAATAAAAATATAAAGGAATTTGAGTTTTCGTCTTTTGAAGATTGCATGACTTCCCACGCACCAGATAAAGAGCAAAAATATGAAAATGACTAAAACAAAGTTTGTGTTTTTTTAAAGGAAACAAATTGTGTTTGATGGAATGTCTAACGGCATTTTTCATTAATATTTTTGAAGGTTGACTCACATTCAGATAACCTCTGAATTTTTATTCCATTTGGTTTTAGTCTTTCGTTTTTATTTCCCTTTCCCATCCACCAAAAAAGTCGAGGAAAATGAAAATTATAAAGGATAGCTTTCATTTGTTAAAACTAAAACATTCAGCATTTTTTGTTTGATGGAAGGACAAAATGTAGTTTTGTTTTCTTCATACTTATGTAATAGATGAGATTTTTAGTACACCGTTTTACGCGTAATTTTTGTTATTATTATATAACTCTCAAGCGTCTCTTTTGAGAAGTGAGTGAAGAGAAGGCACAACTCTGACATTTTTTCGACTGCTGCACATTCTCCACTCATTAATCCCCATTATGCCTTCATACAACACATCACACTCCTGCTCACGAGTTCCTTTTTAACCTTTCAAATTGTCATTTTAATACGGTAGAATAATAACCCACAAATGTATGGATTGTTGGACATTAGAACATTAGAGCTCAAGTGGAGCAGCATCAATTCAACTTCATCTCACTCAAATACTCAGAATGGAGGAAAAAACAGTTTAAAAGCCAGACCGTAGTATTACATAATACTGATGCATATTAACCTAATGATTATGATATGATCTTCACACACTCTCAATTCACCATTCCCGAATCGAGAGAACTAGCTTAAAGTACATATGTACGGACTACGGACTTTTCATAAAGGAAGTTATGCCCAAAAAAGAAAAAAAACTGTCTAAATCGAAACTCTCAGAATGGACTTTTCTATTAGAAATACATTTTTTTCGAAAAATTCAATGATAAAATAAAAATGAGTGATACAATGCTGAGCATGAAATTCATTTACGCTTTTAGGCTTGCCTACTAGCTTTTTGTGTGGTAATAATCTATTATTTTATTGGCGTTAGTAGGCCTGTTGATGATCCTTATTTTGATGATGATGAGAGTATTCATGGAGAGGGTCATTTGCATATGGAGATCTTTCTTTTGTGTGTGGTGATCTGCTAATGGAGAATGGAGAGTTTTTGCCCCATGTTATGACAGTTACGTGGCCAATGACTCGTGAATTCTCCGTGATAATATGCCGATTGTGATTCTCTCTCTCTCTCTCTCCTTCTGGCCTTCACACTTTTTGTCCGGCTGTGAACTTTTTTCCTGCCTCGCTCTTGCAAACGAGATATACAAATGTATATTATTAGATGTGGTATTGGATGAGTCATTAAAACAATTAGCATTAAAAATGAATTATCCTCGTCGAGAGAGCAAGAAATGGAGATTTTGAGAGAAAAACTGAGGGATCGTTGTCAATGTTACACTTTGTAAATGTAATTTAATAATGGCTCTTTCAATTTTTGATGCATTTTTTCTCGAAAAGAGACGCATGACCATTTGCATAGGTAAATGTGCTTGATCATGTTTAAGGTAAATTTTACTCTAATTGCTTAATGAGAATTGTTGATAATTATTGTAATTTGCTGTTTTCGTTTACTATAGATTCTTTTAAAAAAAAACATATTACTTTTATTTTTCTCGTGAATGCGTTTTTTGCGTCATGAAAACTTCGTACATGATAATGTATTTCCCTTTCCACCAATTTGTCAGATTTGGTCGAATTCTCTCTCTTTTCTTTTTCAATGGAGTATAGCAAAGTTAAAAATGTGCTTCTGAAACATATCCAACACACTTAAAAATTAATCGCATCTTGATTATTTTAGGAAATACTTCGGTTGTATTTTTATAATGATTCAAATTCTGTTCAAGCCAATAATTAAATTTTTTGAGCCACTGTTTTTTTTTATAAAACCCCGTCTTCCGCATATATTTCATATTGTAACTTCAGATTAGCAAACATAATATGCAATATGCAAATTAGTTAGACCTCACCTAACACTTTCAGTGTCAAGCACACATTTCTTATTCTTTTTTTACGTACATATTTTACACTCGGCTCGTGCCCAGAAATTCATCCAGAATTTTCTTTTTTCCTCTCTTCCATTTTTTTCTTATTTTCTCAACCTTTCCCAACAAATTACTGGGTAGGAGCGAGCAGCACTCAGCACATGACGATTGCATATGTACATATGTAGACACACTACTTCTCTATTTAAGACGTATTCCCCGAAAACACCCAAAACCTTTCCTTCCCTGATATTTTCTCTTCGTCCGTGCTAGAAAAATACGGAATACGGAAATATCATGTTCCCCTAAAAAGTATTGCTCGCATACATTCACATCATCCAATATCTCTTTTTCCTCATTTCAGATTCCACGCGGAGAAAACAACAGAAAAAATGTACTTTTTTAGTCTTCTTCCCCACGAAACGATATGAATTCGTTCCCAGTTTTTTGTTTCCCCTCTTTCCATTTTTTACCATCATTCGTGGAGGGCACAGACTCTGCCACTGCCACACTTCCCCATTTCTAGGATATATTCCCTGTGTTTTGCTGTTTTAATGTGCTTCAATGACATCCATCCACAATCCAAACGAAGAGAAAAAAATGTAAAAAAGGGAGTCAAACTTTTTTCTCTGGGAGAGTGAGAGGAAAAGGCTTGTGCGAGCCAGAAGAGACGCGTCATCAGCATTCAACATTTCATGCGGAAAGCCAAAATACGGAAAAATAATAAAATAGGGCCGAGGAATCGGGAAAAACTATAATTGCTATTTACCGGTAATTGCCAAATCGGACGACCAAAACACCGTAACTGTTCAAAACTCCAATGCCATATACACAGTAGAAGGAAAGATGAACTCAGCATCTGGGGCATTGTGAGACAAATAATGTAAAGCATTCAGCGACGTTTCGGGCAGTCGTGGCCATTTTTGAGGTTTTGCCCAGAAAAACATTTTTCAGTGCCATGGTACCGCCAGTACTCGAATTTATTCGAGATGCCTCCGAATGTAAACGGTAATTTAGGAATTATCATAGGCAGAATATGGAGGCGCTTAACCTTGCAGGATAGGGTTCCGGATTTTTTTAGCTGGAACCCGGTTCCACGGGCTTTAAAAGAATGTAAACCATCGCATTTTCCCCATTCCCCTGGATAAAATACTAACCCTAGTAAAATAGTTTCATTCCCTTCGTTTCTGTTGTTTTGGAGGGAGAAAAGGAGGAAATGAGTAGAAGTAAAGTAAAACGGATCATGGCCTTTTTACTCCCGGTTGGCCATTGCACTGCACATGAGACATGTGAGATGATGATCACCATCACTGTTTCAGAGAGCCCCTAAAAAGTGAAAAGGACAAGAAGAGAAAAATGGAACTGATATGGAATGAGTATGGATTTTTTATGTCCCACCACACAAACTGGGAGTAAGGAGGGTCAGGGTGGCTTGTAATGGGAAACGCGTGCTCAAAAACAAAGAAGGGGACGGTTCGTAAAATGTGTCACGTGAAAAAATATCTGTTTGACTTTTGCTTCTTGCGTGAAAATTGAGGTTGGCATCTGGGAAAAACTAAAATTGACAAATATGTAACTGTAAATTTCAATTTAAATAGCATTTTGGACGTCCAAAGCATAGCTGCCCAAAACTGTTGAAAACTCCAATGCTATCTATGAACACGTAAAAACTATATAGGAGAAACTCAATGACTGGGGCATTGTGAGACAAATAATGCATTCTGCGAACCTTTTGAGGAGTTTTGAGCAGTTTTGGATATTTCCTGGGAAAACCCTATACCCTATAAAAGTATCAAGAAGAGAGAGTTCTGATACTGTATTACAAATTGGTAATTTAAAAAATACATATTTGTATAAATACAAATATTTGTATGCTCATTTTGGATTTTTGTACACGAAGATAATCTCATCATTTTTCAAAACTTTTTGCAGCTGAGTTCATAAAAGAGGTGTTCAAAGAACGCCATGAGGAACGCTGCACATGATTGGGTCCATAGCTCACTTAGAAACTTGATTTCTTTTTATAAATGCAAAGCTTGGACTTAAACAAAAGAAAAAAAGATAGTAGTAACGGCTTCCTCCCAACTTGTTTTCGTTAAAAAAATAAGCTACTCATACGCTTTACTGAACTTTTTGCATTATTCAAAGTCAAGGAAGGTACCTAATCAAAACTGCATCGGTCATTTATGAATGGTCCCCATTTCCCTCCGAGTATTGATTACGATACCATTACCACACTTAAATTAGTGTAAAAAGCATTACTCAACTTTTTCCAGAGTTCCATACAACATTTTATACACAACTTCCCCAAGCTAAAAACTCTATGTACATGTATATTTAAATGAGCATTTCTTCCGCAAAACTCAAAAACTAAACATTCTCATTTAAAATACTCGAGTTCCTCATTCCTCGTTCCATTGTGTCCTCCATCATCATCATTCCATGTAAAAAACATAACGAGTTGAAACTGAAGAGGCGTATTTACTATTTTGCTTCCTCAACTCAGCTTGTATCTATGTACATGTATGTATGTTGTATGTTGTTTTTCTCTTCATACTTTTTTCTTCCTTTTTCTCATTAAAAAAGAGAAGCCAGATGGACAAGGCTGAGTATATTTTTAATAACTGAAGGCGAGAGAAGCAGAGTGGACCCTCCCACCCACGCAACCCTACGAAAATAAAGTGGGCAGAACGCCGACAAGTTCTGAGTTCGGGGTGAGTTTCACAGACCCATTTTCGGTTTGTCTTTCCTACTGATGCAAGAAAATGCGAAAACGGAAAAATGAATGTTTTTAAGAATGAAAAATGGAAACTCAAATTTAAGGAGAAAATGTTTGAAAATAATTTTCATTGTCCCAAAATGATGTATAAAAGGAATGTCATATTTTACAGAAATTCTGAAAAAATAAATAAGTTATTTTGCAGCGATTTACATATTTGCCTGGTCATTCATTCTGGAGTTAGAACATTTATCTAAGAACTAAAACATATTCAGAACTATTCATCGCCAATCGACGTCTCATCGCATTTCTTGCCCAGAATGAAACAACAATCCAACTGAATAATGAAAACATGTACATATGCAGTACATACATCCACTCACACAAAACTATTTTTCTTAAAAAACGACTTAAAAAGTAATCACACAGTAGCCAAGAAGGTATATAGAATGTCAGTATTTTTTTGCATTTGGTTAATCGGCTAAAGATTTTGTGAAAAGCACTTGTGTCCAGTCGAATAAAAGTTACTCGCTCTGACGTCACCGCCAGTACATTTTCCCCCCGATAAAATTGCAGTAGCTGACTTGACACGATGTTCAAAGATATGTATTTAATTCAAAATTTGAAAAAGGGGTCTTCCAGAATAAAATGAGAAGACAACTTCTTCCTATCAATTATTAATACCAAACTTCCCAAACTAGAAAAAAAATCCACGGAACTGAAATTTGAAAAACAATCAAACTGGCCACTAGTCAAGTTGAAGTTTTCGTGTAAAAAATTCGTCTTATAAAAATCTAGTTTTTCAAATGTTTTTTATTCGGTGTCCCGCGGGTCAAGCAAAAGAAGTTGTTTTCATTTCACGCCGCTTCGCCATGCCTTTTACCCTTATTATGGTCACTACATTCCCTTTATTACATAATCAGAAAAATGCCCATTCATTGTTAAAATGTTCATTGGTACATCCAAAAATTCTCATACAAAGAGCACTTTTAATTTCACACCAGACATCACATTACATTTTAAATTTTTAAAGGGAAGTTTTCTGGTAAAAAAAAGTAGTGGACCTTAAAAATATACGCATTTTTTCTAGATTCTGAATGAATGGATGTATGTATTTAAAGTAAAAAAGTGTGTATTTTTGTGTACATCTGGAAAATGAATTAATGTCCACACAAAAAAAGCAAGAAAGAATTTTTGTGCTTTTTTATTCTTCTTTAAAAAAAACTTTTTTCCTCTGTGTCCAGTTTTCAACTCGAGCTTTATCTTTTATCTCCATTCATCCATGCAACTTAGTGAAGAATGATCTCCTAATTTCATTTTTTGAAACTGAAAAAAATCGATTCACAAAAATCATTCTTCTTTTCCCCCTATTCCCCCTAAAAGTTGCCAGCTGTGGGCAATTCATAAAAAGTGACCAAAAGCAGAGAAGAATGGGTCAAGCTTAACCTTTTCACTTTTGGGTCCATTCGAACGATTTTTTTGGAGAGAAAAAAAGGGACAATACAAATACATTATTACATTACTACGTTTTCAGCATTCAACATTTTTACTCTTTTTTCCTGGCCTACAATGAATGGCATCAAATGGACTTTACGTTTCAGAGAAATGGTCAGAAAAGGATGAAATGTATTTAAAAAGTCAAAAAATGAAATAATTTCTGTCGAGTTTTTTATCGTTGAGATCGTCGACGTTCCTCCTTTTGGCGAAACATTAATCCCGTTTTTCAATACCACGTTTTTTTGCTAAAAAAATATCTTCCTCCTTGGCTTTGTGTGTGTTCGGGACACTTTGGAGAAATGAATGGTCACTTTTTGACTCCTTTTGAAGTATTCTCAGATCCTTTGAGACTGCGTGATGACCGTGTCATGTACAAATCTCCATTCACTTTTTTTAATGTGTTTTTTAACTTTTCATCTCTAAGTTTTTTGTGGCGTACTTGTGGACTTTGGAGACTTGGTAAAGGAGGAATTTTTAAAAATGAAAACTAAAGTTTTTTTTACACATTTTCCGTGAAAATCGGAAAGAAAGGAAAAACAGCTTTTTCTTTGTTGGACTAAACTCTGGTAAATTTTTATGTACGAGCTCGACTTATGAGTTTTTGCCCTCCGCCCACGCATAAAAATTTTCGGAGTCAAAGGCTTCAAAAATGTGGTCAACTTCCTGGAAAAATATTGATGGCTTTACGCGCATTTAAAAAGCAAGTCTTTAAAAACAAGTACTGAAGATGATGAGCTGGTTTGGATTTTTTCTTGTAATTCCATAATTTGTTATGTCCAAAAAAGCATAAAAATCGAAGTAAAAAGTAGTAGTAGTAAGTAGATAAGCAAAACTTTTTATTGTTTTTTATTATTTATATTGTTTTTATTTTTATTTTTACTAGTTTTTGCGACTTCCAGTTTCTAAAAGACGTTTCTAAACTCGTCACAAAAACCTAGAAAATTTAAATCAGAGTCGGGAGTTTTCCCAGCCAAAGGCTTTTCACAGTGGCATGGTAAAAATGTTTTCCCAGGAAAATTGTTTAAAACTGTTCAAAGCGTCCACTGAATGGAATACATTACTTGTCTCACAATGCCCCTGCCACTGAGTATATCCCACTATTTTCAGTTTGTAAAAATGGCATTGGCGTTTTTTGACAGTCATGGGTTTCGCAAGTCCAAAAACGGCATTTAGCTGATTTTAGTTTTTCCCCGCTTTCAACTCCAATTTAAATGTTAACTTAGTTTACCTTGTTGCATGCGAATGCTAGAAAATTGATATTTTTATAACTATCCGACATCCATTAGCTTTGAAATAAAAAGGAGCTTTGTGAAAATGTCCATGAACAAATATTACTTTTCCAGATTTTCACTAAAAAATTCTGAAATTCTCCAGAATTGTTGAAAAGCTCAAAAGCTCGTGCCTTTTCCAATCTCAAATCTGCATCTTGTATCTTGAATGCCATGTCATGCGACATGATGAAATGCTCGGCTTACAAAACCGCACCTGTGGTAGTCCCCAGCCCGCATGCCCCGTATTGCACTTATCTATCCACCGTCAATCTCAATCTGAAGTTTAAACCCTGAACAAGTCGTGTGCTTTCATAAAAAAGAGGAATCAAAAAGAAAAATCTTTACGAACAATGTACAAGTTTGAATATAAACTTTGAATAATTCTTGGTTTGCCCGTGCCATGTTCAACATTCAATGTTTACTTTACAACGAGATTTGAGATTTTTAAAGTATACAAAAAATAACAAACACAAGTACGGCTTAGTAGAGCTTAGTATTATGGTAAAAACTATGAAGGAAATTCCTTCGGAACATACATAAATGTAATCTAGTCAGTTTTAAACAGGAGATAAGCATCATGCATTTCCTTAGTGTTAGCGTTAAAGCAGCTGGAAAGATTCGTTCACAGATTTCGCTGGAAAATACAAAAACAGTTTAAATTCGAATCATGTCTCAAAATGAGAGAAGATTTTTAATAAAAAACTGGATATTGGTCTTTGAAAATTAATCCGGCAGAAATCAAAAAGTATTTGTTAATCATGATGTAAATCGAAGTAAAGGCAGTGTTTTGTACGAAGCTGAACTGAATGAAAATTGTTAGTACAGTTATGCACGTGTTGTTTGGAATTGTTCCAATCAAAGTATGAACCTATAATCACTCAATTTATAAAGAAAAGCTCAGTGAATTAATTTTAGGATTAGAATTAGGGAAAAGCTAAAATTAGTACACATTTACCATTCTGGACGTTCAAAATCTAGCTGTCCAAAACTGTCCAAAACTCCAGCGGCGTATGCACTATGCAAAAAAATGAAAAAAACTCAATGGTTGGGGGTATCGTGAGACAAATACTGTAACAGAAATATTCATCAGACATTTAGGTAGTTTTGGAATTCTTGAACTTTTACCTGGGAAAAGAATTTATCCTAGGAAATACCTTTGACTGGGAAAAACTCCAACACTACATCTTGTAAAAAATATGCTCTATTTAGCAATATAACTTTGTCACATGAAAACTTTTCTCTGTGACGGGGACGCAATTTGTCTTGAAACAATTATTTAAAATCTAAAAGTTAAAACAGAAATATAAAAGATAATTTCAATTACGACAATTATAAGTAGTGCTGGGTACGGACACTAAAATTTATTATACTTTGGTATCCGGTCCGGTAAATGCTGTTGAGGGCGTCCAAAACCTTGGTGTCCAAAACTCCAAAAGCCATATATACGCAATGCAAAAAACGGGAAATACTCAATGGCTGAGGCATCGTGAGACAAACAATGCTATAGATGTATCTGGAATTTTGGACTAGTTCGGACTTTCTTTCAAGGAGAACGTTATTTCCTACCCCCCTGGAAAAACACTTTGAATGAAAAAACCCAACGCTAGTAACAAAAATTCTCAGAAAAAACTATTTGCATGCAGAAATCGGAAGTTCGAGAAGGTTTTTTAACCGCAAAGATGATTTCTTCTCCCCCAGTATTTCGTAACTCATGGAAAGACTTCAAGAAAAATCCTTTAAAAATCAAAAAATCATTTGACACCAGACTCGCAGACAAACATTTTTATGAACAAAGCACGGCACGATTTTCCTCAGCTCCGCCCAAAGTCCAACTAAAAAACTTGTAAATCTCTGTGGTTTTTAGCTGTTTTTTCTTCATTTTCCTCTCATCCACCCCAATCTGTAATAGTTTTGTCAACCTCGATGTCATGTTTTGTAGCAACTGCTTCTTTTTCTTCTTCTTCCCTTTCCACCTAAAAATCTGTGGTGATCCGTGTGCACCTTTCCGAAAGCAACATTACAAACACAATTTCATATTTTCTTCCTCATTTTTTCATGTTCGAGGCAGCTGCCTAACGAATCCGCGATGCGATGGCTTGTGTGTGTTGTGTTACCCAATCCGGGATTAGTGAACTTGAACTTCTGATGAGTTCTTAAGCAGCATGATCACAACGGGTCGTTTGTCTCTCTTTTCTTTAAAAAAATCTGTCCTTTTTCAGAGTTGTTGAAACAATATGAAGTCATCTGTACGTATATTTTGTGACATGAGATCCACGCGGAAGCTATTTATTCGGGGTTCGGGGGCAGAAGGTGCACAGCCACCGCGAGAATTGATACTAAAAAGGATGATTATTTTCAGAGATGAGAAGTACAGTAATGTGGTAGCATCTAATCTCCCCCATATCAAAGTCCCCCTACCCAAAGTCCCCCAGTCAAACTCCCCCGGTGGTCAAACTCCC
>JAHZMY010002971.1:0-13437 GCA_027743915.1 Seira sanloemensis | reverse complement strand
CTATCACCCTAGCGCATTTTTCAAAAAATGATTTTTGGACCCCGTATATGTAGTCCAACCACCAAAAACACCATATGTAAAAACAAGGATGTTTTATACGCAACAGTATATACGGCGACGGTGACGGCTTCAGGTGCGTAACATTTTCCAAAAACATAACTGATCTGTCAGCTTTCGGATACAAGTAATTTAGCGAATATTTTGGTAGAGTTTTTGAAAGTTTTTAGTTGAAATTGACCTAGAAATAGATGTACGGTAAATTGTTCGGAGCAAAGCCACATTTATTTGCCACATTGCAAAATTTGAGAATTTATCAGATTTGACAGTTATATGTTACGTATTTACGTGCACAAATTTCGAATCCGTTATAGAAAAGCCAATTATCCTGTATGTAAATTTCACATGCCGCACTTGGTGTAAAACAATGATATTTATTTTTCAGAGAAACTCCAATACTTTAACAAAGTTACGACAACGCCAATGTCATTCCAACAGGAAAATTTTACTTTGAATACAATTATTATTATTAACCTGTTCCCGAAGGGATAGAAAGATTTGTTTTTATTGAATTTACAAAGGATCGTGCTTTGTTATCATCATATCCAAAATCGAAATAAAAACGCAAAAGTCAATCACTTTTATTTTAAAGAATCGTTCACGCCTTTTAAATACTATCTTGACACAAAAACATATGCTCGGCACTCAGACGACCATTTTTTAAGTTGAGTGTTACAGGATGACCCTATATATCAGAAAAATATTAAATTTTTTTTATTATATCGTAATTTTACATTATATGAAATTTTTGTATGTATGAACATACCACGAGCTCCGCTGGTCATCCACAAGCTTGCTATTTAAAGATAGCCTTCGACATCCATGAGAATTAATGACCCACTCGGAGCTGTTCCTTTCAACTCCGGCACCAAACACGGGGAACTGAACTAAAACATTACTGCCCATTCTCGCCCGGCACCAGAATGCGTCATACTCCCTTAAATAATATCCAGTTTTGGTAGGGATCGGAATGTCGCCAGAAATGTTCATACTTTTGGAGATGGAGAATGGCTGTTGGGTACTGTTGCTCCAGCAGTTGACGAGGAGCTCTGACCCAGCCGGGGGGATTACGTAGACCGTTACAGAGCCAGATCCTGCATTAGACGTGTATTGAGACGAGGCCAGTTGCAGAATGAAGATTGGAATCAAACAAGAGTCTGGAAAAATAAAAGAGCCTTTATTTACATAGTTTATTAAGTGTTGTGGGAACCAAGAAACCATCCAAAAATTTTCCTATACAGGTTAAATACGATAAATACGATTTTGAACGTCCAAAAGCAAACTGTCCAAAACTGTCCAAAACCTTATTGCCATAAGCGCTATGTAAAAATGGGAAAAACTCAATGGCTGGGAGGAAGAGGAATGTTAAAAACAGGAATTTCCCCTTGAAAGTTTACCCTACGAATGAGGGTCTCGAAAAAACCCGTCTCAGAAAGTAGCCCCTAAATTCAACCAACACGGATGAGGGTATTGTGAGACAAAGTAATGTGAATAATTTGACCAAGATGATGGACATTTTGGGACACTCTGGACCTTTTGTCGGGAAAAGGTTTTCGTGTCCCCCTGCGAACTTCGTTTTGGATGTGAAATATCCAACAAAATTCGTCAGTTCCAATATAACCAATGAAAGTTTTTGTGGAGTTTCAAATGTAGCCGTAATGTTATCGATACGCACACGTTAGCGCCATTTAAACGGAATAATTTCTCGAGTATTTTTGATTTTGAGTTAGAGTTCGGAGTTTAGGTTTCTGTGGCGGCGTTTAAAATGCGCTCTAACTATACTCGGATTCCTTTAAAATATAACTAAAAAGGCTTACCTCCAAACGCTATAAATAAGTCACGAAGAACAGGGAAGTCACAAAAGGCAAACATCATTGGTTTTGCAAAGGTTTGTAAATTTGATCTTGTATTACATAATTAGATAACAAACTGGACCATTCAAACATTCGTTTGTCCGATAAGACAAGGTCCAAAAGCAAAACAATAAATACGTCATTGTAATCAGACACTAATATTTCCTGTTATCAGATGTTATCATTTCTGATACTATTGATGAGCTCATGTTATATTGCCTCCCAGCTGCAAAATTTACTCTTGACCGCGCAGGCTACGTAGAATAATGGCTTCAATGGGGAGCACGAAAACTGCCCTACCAAAAACTGCCAGACACAAAAACTGCCAGGTGCGAAAATCTGCCAGTACGACAACTGCCAGATACAAAAACTGCCAGGTGCGAAAACTGCCAGTACGAAAACTTCCGTGTGCGAAAAGTGCCAGTTAAAATTTGACTAATTTCATAGGCATTTTTTTGAAAGTTTGATCTGGCAGTTTTTGTACCCGGCAGTTTTCGCACCTGGCAGTTTTCGCCCTGGCAGTCTTCGTATCTGGCAGTTTTCGTACTGGCAGTTTTCGCACCTGGTAGTTTTTGTATCTGACAGTTTTCGCCCTGGCAGTTTTCGATAGGGCAGTTTTCGTGGAACCCTTCAATGTAGCATCGCATTGCTGGCTCGGGGAAATTTGAGGGGGTTTAAGTTATAAAAATTATAAACGCTATGAAAAAGAGCATATTTCATTTTGTCTACATTGATGCGGACCTAAAGCATTTTTGACACATTCTTTTTAAAACTAAAGACTTAATATCGAATCCTCAGGCGCATTTGTGTCAATCCAATAGTTATCTGCTGCGATGAAGCATGTCTTGCTTACGCAGCCGTGACTGTATGTTGTATCGTAAATATACCGCATCCCGAAATTATAGCGTATTCATGCTCGGCAAGTTGCATGACAACAATTTCGGTTGTTGCCACACACCTGCTTGACTTTCGGCTAAAATGTCAGCTAAGCTGAGAATGAATACGCTATAATTTCTGGATGCGGTGTTTGTACATTTGACGGAATTTAAAAAAATAATTGTTTTTATTTATGCATCAATCAATTTGCGAATTCAAACATTAAATGAATCTGTGATACTTTCAAAAATTACCGCGCATTTGAATTCCGTTATCGGTAAATATGAAAGCCTTTTGTCGAAGTTTATCCATATCCCAGACAAAGCGAAAATCGATCAATTACACAAAAACGACCGTGGGTGGATAAATGTAATTTACATCATATTTATGTATAACACCGTAACATTGGAACAGCTAAAACTTCAGCGATTTGTTGTCGGAAGTTAGATGAGGTGTTTTTTGAAAGAGCTTCGAACTTGGATATGCAATAGACTTTTAGATTTTAAATTCATTTGGAGGGTTGGCGGTAATGGAGCAAATTTGATTACTTATATCTAACACATGTACATACATGTCTCACAATTGACATTCCACTCTCAATATGCATACATCTGACCTGTTATAACATGTCAGTTGTCGGAGTTGCTATGGCAACTAGAAGCATGAATCTCAACGATTGTCACTGGAAAGTGATTGAGATATCACTTGAGTGGTCTTACAACGTAGATGTGCAATGAGGGCTTGGACTTTTAATATATGTATATGGAGGGATTGGAGGAATTCGAGGAAACTGAAGTGTAGATGCATCGAACGGAGATGTTTCATGAGAACTGAGCTACCCCAACTGGAAACTAACTTGAATAGGTGATGAACTTGTGGCATGTTTGACGATGTGGATTGCACAATAATCCGCCTCGCAAGAGGGGCAATGGATGTCTGACATACAATGCAGAATGCGGACGTTTGTTCTAGTGAAAATTACGCCATTTCTAGGTTACCTTTATGCTACATATTTTTGTCTACGATAAAATCAGTCTTCTGTAAAAAAAACCAGTGCGGTATTGATTACGATGTACGTATGAAATCTACATTCGGACGACAACTTTGAAAAGCAGTTAGATGGTGAAATGTGATATCAACAAATCATTATCTATTATTTGTGGTGTAGACGTATTTAAGTTCATATTTAAACCGCGACATAAATTTATAATCGCATTAAGATTTTTCATGATGAACTTGTCGTTAATTAGCCGAATTGTTGGATAGAACAAATAATATAAAAACTGTCTTTTATCCGGAGTGAAAAATATAATGATGACTAAACTACCATTCAAACCATTTAAATAAACTTGTAAACACATCAAAGATTTTGATGCTGTAAAAATCTTTAATAAGCCGAATTGCTGTTTAGAACCAACAAAACAACGTAACAAAAAACAAAATAAACTCCATAAACCCCGCGAATTTTAACAATGTAGTAAGTTTTGATTCTAGCAAAATGAAGAAAATTTTGAAATTTAAAAAATATTTGAACTAAAAATTTGAATCATATCATGTGTAAGGCAGCCGTTTCCATCTCTCGGTTTAAACTGGTTCGGTTCAATTTCGTGATTACGAGTGAACCTGTGATGAACCATGGGCTCCCGAGCCAGCCCCACCTGCAGCGCCACCGCCACCAGCGGCAGCTCCAGCACCCCCAGCACCTGCGCCAGCACCTCCAGCCTAAAATTGACAAAAATACAGCAAAACGTTTGTAAGACAAAACATAATTGATGTAGAATTTACTTTGTAAATTCGCATTTAGGCAAATTAAAAGATTTTAAATAGCTTACTCCACCGCCACCACCTCCAGCGGCGGCTGCGGCGACGAGCGCAGCAAAAACGGCAGCTCCAAAGAATTTCATGGTGCCAAACCTTTTTGTAGTTTGCAGATATCTTCAATCCAAGTGGGAAGAAAGGTATATGATACCGATACCCCAAAATGGGTGGGTTTTTATACCCCGAAATCGTTAGGCATCGACGGTTTGGCTGACGCAATCGAATTGCGCAAGCAGTCATTGAAAACACGTCTCGAACGACGATTATTGCGGAATTCCGCATTCCGCAGTTAAAATGTCTAGACATTTGTTTTACGATTCCTTAATTTCCGATTATATTGCATACGAGATGTGCATCTACATACGTGGCTCTGAAATTAATTGCCAAGGGGAAATATGTTTGGCACGTGGCATTTCAACGGTTTAATAAATATGCTTTTCATTGAGAAATTGACGTCACGTCCTGCTTTCGGCGAGAAATCTATAAGTATTACGAAACCCTCGTATGGCGGCTTACGTCTCCTTAGGTTAATTAGGGTGAATGAAATGGGATATTTCTTCCCAAAGAGCATTTGCACCAAAAAACCATATCGTTGTAACATCGACAATCGATGTGGATTCGCTGTTGATTTGCACCCTCTAACCACTGTCGTTCGATGTCAAAACTTTTTTATCAGTTATTCATCGAATTGACGTGGATAGTTCTACATTGTTGATACACTGGCGTTGAAACGGCATCTGATAGACGTCGACAGCTACTGTATAAATTATTCGACATTGTTTCGATGGCTTTTCCACGTAGTAAGAAACCATGAAAGTCTACGCAATTAGCGTGGAAATTTCTATGTAAAATACGCTATGGATAATGTACGGATATTTACGATACCTGAATAAATGCACTGTTTAGACATGGAATACTTATTGGAAAATCGATGGCGATTTTTCCACGGCGAATCCACACTTTTCGTGTGGAAAAATCCACGCTGATGCGCATTGGGTTGGGGTGATGCAATCTTCATTTATTGAAGAGTCATTAATTTGGTGAAATTAAGTCAAAAAAATTTTTCACTCATTAGTATGACTGTATGTATGTACCTCGCAAAACGGAGTAATGAAACATTACATAGATCGGTTCCCCCTATTCTCCCCCACGTCAAACTCCCCCCATCAAACTCCTCCAGTGGTCATAGTCCTCCAATACCCCCCGTAAATGGTACAATTCCGTTTCTCAAAATAATTTGTACCGTCCTAGTGTAATGTTTATACTGGGACCTGCAATTTATAGAAAATCGTAATTGTGAATTTAGAATTGCACAAATTATTTTGGGATATTAAGTTACACTTTAGACTTATGGTGGAGTTTGACCAATAGGGGAGTTTGACCAGTGTGAGTTTGACACCCGGGGCAGTGTGAATGGGGAGTTTGACCAGGGGGAGTTTGATCTGGGGGAGATTAGATGCTACCACGTAGATCATTCCATCGAGGGCAGTTAGGGCATCGTGGGCGTACCCCATAAAAACCACTTTAGTTTCATCATATAACATAAAATTAAGGCTAAAATGCTCTATTCTGAAATCTGTCCGACCAGCTTTGGATACTATTCACAGCTAAAGCCAGCAATTTTACGGTTTTCACAAATACGAAGGGTAAAAAACTAGGAAAAATTGAATAATTGAATCTACGAAAATAACGTACTCATCGTCAGTCGCCGCTTCCGACATGCACGTGACATTTCGAATTACAAGCAAAATATTGACGTGTATTTTTCCCTATGATTCGGTGCAAAATTAAAGAAATTCATCATCGGCATTCGGTGACCAATCACGAAAGAATGCTTTAGGTAGAATTTCCTGGACAATTACAGGTCGTATGTGATTTTTGTTTGTTTCTGATCAGATTGCTAATATGATTAGCAGTGCTGCTAGTGATTGTGATTAGGTACCTTATGTTGCACTGACGTCTGTCTGGCTATTCAAATTTCCCATGCTCTCGCGCAGCAAGTCTATACTGTTCCGCATAGGTGGTCATTGCAGAACTATGATGTCTAATCCAGAGTGAAATCCGTTAATGTTTAGTAAAAACAGTGAAAAATTATCATTCGTCATCGAATGATATCCAGTTGCAAACTACTTCAAAATGTCATAAACAAATCAAAGTCAATTTCTTTCAAAACGTAAACTTTAAAACTGTAAATACGTTTCTAAGCCAAATAATTAAATACACTAACATAAATTGCGTTGTTCATTTAGTATATTAAAGTCGTAATACAGTCCCAGGCACTAAAAGACACGAGATTTTTTGTACGGGTTAAACTTCCATTTACGAATTTTGTAATGTATTTCTTATGGAGAATTTTACGGTAACTAATGGTTACTACAAAATTTCCCATTTAACTTGAAAATAACCCGTACAAAAAATCTCGTGTCTTTTAGTGCCAGGGACTGTAATAATGATAAATTCGTATGTCGCCGTTATATTTTTTTTAAACTTAATGTCGGGTTTCACTTCCTGGAATTTAACCAATAATTAATCTGATCGTTCGTCAACATACATTGGTTGGGAAGCATACAAATTGCAGTTTTGTAATGACTTTTATCCCACCCCGCCGTCGATATCTGCAACGATCCGAGATCACTTCAACTGAGCAAGACTTCAGCAGCTTTGTTGGAAAGACGGACTTTGTCTTGCTTTACCCCCAGTCGCGCAGTTTTTCTCACTGTTGTAAAAACTACATTGCACCTGCAATATATCGTGGCGGCTTATGACGTCCCGGCTTTTGGACATCCAAAATGTTATTTGTCATAGACTCTACGGGTACATACCGATTTGAGGTTTTTTTCGATCCCAGTCCTTCTTTCCATTTGCAAATGGGATTAGTTCCGTTTCGTTCTTAAGGGGAAGGCAGCTTTCCGATTCAATATATACGCTCGTGCAATTTCCCAGCTACCTGATATAAAACTTGTGCTCATATTTATAATCTTGTTAAAATGTGCGAGGCAGGCATGTTCATATTTGATTTGCGAACCATCATTCCTTTTGGGATACATTCCCGAATTTACAGTTGGTAACAGATATGATTTTATTTGTACTAATAAATGTCCAATGAGGTATAATGTCAATGAAATATAGTTGTTGATAAAATTATCGCGATGTTGCGTAAGTGCTGATTAACTTGAGTATTTGTGAACCGCTTTTATGGTCCTTGAAATGTATGCAAAAAATGCAAACAATTTGAATGCATCGTTCGTCAAGTATCAGCACCACACGTGGTTTTATTTGTCGTTTTAGAAATGTTAAGCAGATGCATCTTAAACTTTAGAAAATCTAAGGCATGAGTGCGCGAAGCCAAAACGATCTTAAGACTCACTTCTCCATGTATTAATACATTTCATGACTACAATGAATTCCTTGTCCATATTGATATTACACAATCCGAAGTATAGCATAACAAGGTATTACAAATGAAGAAATATGTTAGGTTCAATGGACGATGATTTAGGAAATGTTGATTTGTGTCATAGTACCAAGCTCATTGGCAACAGATTAGATATGTTTGCGTGATTATTGATGGGAACAAAAATGACACCGGGACAAATAAAGTATTGCACACACACACATACATAGTAAAGCAACAATATTTAAAGTAAAGGCTATTGACGATTAGTTATCGGACAAGTTAAATATTGAATCATTTAAAAAACTGAAAAACGGATAAAAATCTATCAAGAATGAAAATCCGTGGTATACTTATCTCATAGAATGGACGAAGTCAGGAAGTTCAGTGTTTGACATTGATTGACATATTTTCGCGGAGGTAGCAGGACGGTAAAGAAAAATGCATAAATAGACATAAATAATTTATGTCTGAAAGAGTAGAGGAAAGGTAGATGCATATTTCCTCGTTGAGACTTGGGGTGTACGTACCCACCTCCTAATATTTGCTAATATAAACATTGGCCAAACAAATACTGAAACATGAATAACATAAATTGAAGTCTTCACAGAACCGAACGCCATCCTTTGTAAGGTGCTAATGCTGCGTGGCAAAAATTACATTGGAATTTTGCCTCCACAACACTTTCACTTGAACCCGGGTCAGGGTTGCCCGCGCAAATTAGAGGTAAAAATTTCGTCAAATTTTGATAATACTTTCAGGAGGAAGCTAACAGTATTTTGATTGGACAAAGACACAAACTAGGAAGACGCCTTCTTACTGTGGATCTTGAAGTTAAACCATTTTTGGCTATGCGATGGCTTCAAAATTTCTAGTTTACCTTTGTTGTCACATTTTTAGTGACTCGTATGATCCATGCTACATAGCGTTTATCAATTTCCATTGCAATAAAAAACTTCACTAAAGCGATGTAAGGACTTTTGGTTTATTGAACAAGGAGGTCGACACCTCATGTTTTTAGTGTAATATTCGTATCTCAGGTTCGTTCTCATCAAAACATGCAAAAAATCCCTCATCAGCCTATTTTCTGGAATATAAATTCAAGCTGGAAATAGCAAATTTGATCGTCCCATGAATCTGAGCGCATCTATCAACTCTACGGGTGGTTCGATATGTCGGGAAATAGATAAAAGCATCAACTCGGATGGATTGAAGCAATTTTGACAAACTATAAAACCCTGATTATAACAAATGTATAACCTTTTGGAGATATCAAAATCAAAAGTTTTCGTCACCAATGTGACCTAAGTGCTCAATGCAGTAACGAAAAACTTTTGCAAACTGCAATCCGATCCGGATTTATGCATTTCTTAGTAATATGGTGTAAGAGGTTAAAAACCAAAATTCGAAAACATCATGAAAATGTTACACACAATTCTGGTCAATATATGCGTTGGCAATGCTACAGAAGACTTCAATTTTTTAAAGTATTTATAGTCCTTGACATTAAATTAGTGGGGCACAATTATTTATCACTGCAATAAACACTAGTTTTTACTATATTTAGACCTTCGGTATTTCGTTAGGCAGAGGCAAATACATAAAAATTTGTAGTCAGTTGGTGTCAGTTGATCCACTACAAATCCTTGTAAACCCCACCGCGTCCAACCCAATCACAATGATAAAAATTCTGCATGCATGAAGTCATATCGAACCAGTTATTTGACTTAGATAAAGTCAAGCGGGAGATAATCAAAATTCTAGGAATGGCTTTTGTGAGATTTTATCGGATGTGAGTATATATAGCGTTCAGCGTTTAGCTCACGAGCCCAGTCGTTATTGTACATTTTCAGCATTAAATTTATAACTATTCCCACCCAGAAAAATCTTTTGTTTTTCTGCATACCAATGAAATCTGAATTTATTTACACCATTAACCACATAAAACTACTTTTGGTAACCTACCACCATGAACGAAAGTGATCGAAACTACATCCAAAAACATTTGCCTTCACTAATTGAAACAACCAGATGTACAACCATGCTTTTTGCCATTCTCATATCGGAAAATATATTAACAGAAGAAGACGTTAGCGAAGTGGTATGTGGTATGCACTACTTTATTTTGAGTGTGAGTTTAATGAGGCTAACTGCAATTCTGATTTAGGAAGCGTCAGTGACACCCCACAAGCAGGCTACGAAGCTATACAACATCATTTCAAAGAACAAAAACTCTTTCCACGCTTTGAAAGTAGCCCTGCTAAGAACCAAGCAATATGCTCCGTATGACCTACTCAACCAACATGTCAATCCAAATCAGTCCAGACTTAAGTCTTACGGCCTGATCACATTCGACGGTCAAGTTGTACTCGGAAAGGGATCAAATGGTACCAAGGTATATCAAGGGACCTTCGACGGGAGAATTGTCGCTGTGAAAGTAATCAGTCTCGAGATCTCTGATGTGGAAAAATGTTTGCGGGAAATCGAGCTGCTCAAGAAAATTGACTTACACCGAAACGTTGTTCAACTCTTTCATGCGGAGAAACAAGACACGCTCGTCCTCATCGCCATGGAGCTTTGCACGATGAATCTAAAGACGTGGATAAATTCGAACGCCAAAAGTCAAAATTCGGTCACCATCCTGATGCAACTGACTGAGGGGCTGGTGTACCTTCACGATAAAAACATTTTGCACGGTTGTCAAGGGAAGGTCAGGCTGGCCTATCTCACGTATATGTTACTGCACACGGTGTCGGCACTGCCGGATGGATGCCTGCTGAAATCATTGAATATTTGTACGGGACTGACATGCCAAGTAGTTCCAACCAAACTATCAATTTAAAGAAATTTGTAAGTTATATTTTAATATTTCACTCGGTATAGGAAGCGGGTTTTTCTATAATTGGTGTTTATTGTTAGTCCAAATCCGTTGACATCTTCTCACTTGGATGCATTTTCTTCTACGTACTCTCAAATGGGCATCATCCGTTTGGAAAACGCACGCATTGGGTTTCGAACATTACGGACGATTTACCCGTTGGACTTAAAGAAGAGATGTTGCCGGAGTTTGAGAGCAAAAGGAAGTTCTGGTATTCGCTTATAGAGTCGATGATAAGAAAAGAAAGCGTAAACCGGCCACCAGCAAAGGTCGTGATGCGACGACTAAGGGATAAAGGCAACTCACGTGGCACTCAAATGTGCGGTAAGATTCCGAAAACCGCGTAATAATTAATTCGATGCTTCGCTAAAAATTATTGTATAATAGCAACAAAATTATGATACCAATTGATGGAATTGGGGTATCACCATTCGGTCATTCAACCATATAAAATAAAGCTGACTTTAATACCCTTGATGTTGGTGAGATTTTTTTTTGGAAATTGCCGGAAATCATGGCACAAGTTTCCTAAATTCGTCCTTAGCGCCGTTGTACTCAAAGCTATAGGGCTTCAACTTGCATTATAATGCGGCATGCGAAATTGCATACGGACGCTTTTCTTTTTGCAATAAACTCATGTGGGGGTGACATTTTTAAATACCGTGGCCTCAATTTGACATCATATTGAAATTCTTGGTACATATATAAACGCATGATGTGCATTTGAAGCTCACGAAGGCTTTTAAAATTTCAGCATTGACCTTCCAAGCTAAACCGGATGAAACTGAGGACGCCACCACCAGCACTCACCCTGCAACTACACCATATTCTGGCGCAACGATCTATGACGGAGCTGGAACATTAAGACGAACAGGTCTTGCTTAATTCCTTTCGAATACCTATGTCATTTACATGGAGGTGATTTCAAGCAACTGTTTATTGTTTTTAAGGTTTTCCGCGTAATTCCACATACAAATGGCCAGCCGTACCTAAAATCCCAATAAAAGAGCCCTTGGAAATAGCAAACAACCCCAAACCAACCCCGCCACCCACTCTAATTGCCAAAGCACTGGAGGATAGTGCAAGCCATTCTGATGCAACCAAAAACGATGTTTTACTGCATAATTTCCAATGTGATCCGAATGAAGGAGTTGCAAACGTCTTAGGAAACGACCAAGGTATTTGCAGCTGAATCTATGGATACTTAATTGTTGCAGGTCTTTGCCGTTCATCCTATTTATTATTTGGTTTTGCATCAACCTGCATGACCTAAAAAAATGAGGCACCATGTGTATGGGCAGCGGGGTAGCATCTAATCTCCTCAGATCGAAAGCCCCCTGGTAAAACTCCCCCAGTGGTCATAGTCCTCCAAAAGTCTGAAGTCCAACCCCATATCCCAAAAAAAATCCGTAATTTTTGGTTTTGTATTCATATTCGGAACTGCGTTATATAGTAAATTTAAGGTGTGTACAAAAGTACCAATTATTTATATTATGCAGTTTATAATACAAATCTAATGCAAGATTAGGATTGCACAAATAACTTTGTGATAATGCATTAGACTGTTGGGAGATTTTGACCAATGGAGTTTGGGTTTTAACATTTAGAGGACTTTGACCACTGCACTAAGCGGCCAATTAGCCTTTGGCCGGCATTTGCTTGTGGACAAAGTCGAATTTCGAAGATATTTTTTTGAGACTTTTGCCTGATGATAAATATATGTTGTGTACTCTTGCGTCTGCGCAAAAATTTTGAGACCAAAACTCCCCGTAGGTTTTGAAATATAGGCTAAAAACATAATTTTTTAACCGATTTTCGTTGAAAAGTTTTTGTAACGGCCGTTTCCGGACGTTATTGTAACAGTGAGTAAACTATTCATGTAATTTAAGCTTTTCTGATTTTAATGTCGTTTACCACATGTGGCAACTCGTCCGCGTTCGGAAGTAATCAGCGTTTAAAAATACCGTTTTCACATCAGGGTTGGGCATTGCAATAGCTTTTATTTCTATAAAATTCTGGGATTGCAATAAAATTAAATGTGAGAGATTCAACTTAAAGTATAGTGGTCACTACATCACCTACATTGAATTCTAGAACAATTCCAGCATTTTAATTGAATAAAAGCTATTGCAATGCCCAGCCCTGATATGAAAACGGTATTTTTATACGCTTATAACTTCCGAACGCGGACGAGTTGACGCATGTAGTAAACGACAGTAGAATCAGATAAGCTTAAATTACATGAATAGTTTATTCAGTTACAAGAACGTCTGGAAACGGCCGTCACAAAAACTTTTCAAAGAAAATGGGTTAAAAAAATATGTTTTTAGCCTATATTTCAAAAACTACGGGGAGTGAAAATTTTTGCGTAGACGCAGGAATACACAACATATGCTTATCAACAAGCAAACGTTTCGAAAAAATATCTTCGAAATTAGATTTTTTTCCGCAAGCAAATGCCGGCTAAAGGCTCATTGGCTGCTTACAGTTGGGGATATGTTAGCTTCAAAGCTGTCCTGGACAGGCTCTAGCCTGTCCAGATTTATTTTTCTAATTTTCCC
>JAHZMY010002970.1:0-12435 GCA_027743915.1 Seira sanloemensis | reverse complement strand
ACACATTTCACAAAGAACTGAACACGAATCGATACCGAAACTGAACAAACACCAGTGAGTATTTTACCTCTACAGACAAATGATCTGTGTAAAAAAGAAAAATGAGACACTATCAATTTCAACCTGATTTACCTCTTTGATCCACGTGCTCTTTTGCCCTAAATAAAAATCACCTACGATTTTCGCTGAATGTTACTACGTAAGACTACTTTATGCTAAACACAATTGGCAATAAGTTTTTAAAGTAACGAGAAACAAAGTAACACCAATGCCTAACTGGCAGCTTGAAGTTTGGCCCGAGGTAGTAAAATTGAGTTTTTTATTTATTCAAATCATGTAGCTTTTCAGATACTTTTTGCAATGGAGCTACACTTGAGACGAGTTTTTCTGCGTTAGCTGGTACGTAACTGTCAATAATGAAATAATGAACAGTCTCGTCCAAACTTTTTGTCAATTGTGTTTCTTATTGTGAACCTACAGACTTTAATGATTGTGGTAAAACCCTGTAATTTTGCGAAACCAACCAGCCTTCCATTATATTTACATATAGGCCCTTATTATATTGTACCTGGTAGAAAGCAAAACGTTGTGCTTGTGACGAAATTGTCAGCTTTCCCGTATCTCAAATCTAACGATAAATGACCAAACCGAAGCAAGTTACACCTGTGCAAGGCTTTTCAGGTTTACTCAATACTATAAACGTGTTTAGGTATTTGTCGTTGTAATTTAAAGAAAAACTTGTTTGGAGAAAATATACTAATCAGCTTGGTACGTAACTGTCAATAATGAAATAATGAACAGTCTCGTCCAAACTTTTTGTCAATTGTGTTTCTTATTGTGAACCTACAGACTTTAATGATTGTGGTAAAAACCCTGTAATTTTGTGAAACCAACCAGTCTTCCATTATATTTACATATAAACCCTTATTATATTGTACCTGGTAGAAACCAAAACGTTGTGCTTGTGACGAAATTGTCAGCTTTCCCGTATCTCAAATCTAACGATAAATGACCAAAGCAAAGCAAGTTACACCTGTGCAAGGCTTTTCAGGTTTACTCAATACTATAAACGTGTTTAGGTATTTGTCGTTGTAATTTAAAGAAAAACTTGTTTGGAGAAAATATACTAATCAGCCTTATGAAATTATCATGGTCGTATCTTTCTCTTTTTTCCCTCCCAAACTTACTTGCTGCCTGAAGGAAAGGAGAAACATCAAGGTATTTTCTAATTGATTCTAAATGACAGTTCTCTTTCTTCTCAATGATTGTATCCAATTCAGATAATTTGTATTCTTTTCTCCTATATATTTATATATTTTCCTCTATTTCGTATCTCACTTTTTTCTCATCGATATTTACGTATAAAAATATATACTTGTATGCAAAAAGTATGGAATGTTGTTCAAGTACGAATTTCTTTTCCAATGATTAACTGATGCTTTTCTAAGGATGGCGCTATGTAAATACTTACAACTTCAATTGGATTTTTTTATTTATTTTGCATCTTACAATTCTTTTCCTTTCGAGTCGGTTTTGAGCTTCTTTACAATTTTAATTTCCCGCCAGTCTTACATTTCATATTCATCTGTACAGAGCTCATTTTTCTGTCCAATTGCTTTCGCTCATAATTCCGTGCACCTGTTTCTCTGATTTGTATGCTTGATGCAAAAAAAGAGCATTTTACCTCACGTCAGGTCTCCTTACAATGCGTACACGCGTTTCCAATAATCAATTACTTTTTCGCGTGGAGCACATCTGACTTCCCCTTCACATATGCAGGCCGAGTGGAGTGTGGCGTATGCTCAATTTCATGTTTACATGTAAAAATTCTTAAAGGGAAGAAGCGATTTTCCATTACGATTATTGCTTCCATCGTATGCCTCCAGCTAAGTTCACATTTTATTCCACTCTGGAGGCATGTGCTGCGCGCCTTCCCATTATTTTTATTGGGAGGAATGGGAGCATTCTTGGAAAAGGAGAATTTCATTTATTTCCTTGAAGAATCCATGTACTCTTGCATATCTCCAATATTAATGAGGAACTCAGCAGCATCCTCGAAGAGAGGCCCAGGACGACAGTCAATTCCACATTCTGCCAGTCGTGTATGGCTCCTACGAAGCAGGCATTGCACGTTAGACAGTGGCCGTCGCAGAAGCTTAACTTCTTTTTTATGCAAGTAGATTGCTGGAAAGAATGGCATTGTGTAAGCTTTACTGTCTCTCACCACCTTTTTTCAATATTCAGCGTCGCGCGGATGTGATAAGAAATTTAATGTCCGTGGACTAACCTTATTTTCATAATCATCGCAGAGGAATGTGTACAACCTAATTCCTTCAAAAGTTCAACTGCTCTCACTTCCCCTTCTGCTTTCTCTCTCTCTCTGTCTCTCTTACCAAATATTATGCTGTATGCGACGAGCCTTTCACAGCAGAACGTTGGGTGATTGAAAGTAGTAAAAATGAAATGAGGCTGGACTGATGGATGCATGTACGTCCAAGGGCTAATGAATTGTCGGCCTCTGCTCACCGCTCACGTCCACACTCGAAACTTTTCTGCTGTCTCTACGTCCACGGGCTGGAATTAGATGGAAGGCTGTGTGGAATACTGACAACATACATTGCTGCAGATTGAGCCGTAATTACACAGTTTCAAAGAGCGATTAGGTGTGCGTACATTGTTCTGGCCTAAGTGAGACAATAGCCTACACCATACGTGCAAGTTGGAGTTTCTAAAAGTCATGCTACCATTATTGTCGCGATAGTTTGCAAACTACAACTCTGAGGGAAGAGGAAGGGAGAGAAGAAACCAGAGAAAATCCCCCACTTCCTTTCAAACCCATTTTATGTATACTTGGCTTTGTGTGGAGGATGACCTTTCACGAATTCGCGTGGGTTTAGTAGGTGTAAGGCTTCGGAGCAGGTTTTGATTTTCCACTGAATCCGAATAATAATGATAGATGAGACAATCTGGGCCTTTTCATTGTGTCCTGAGCAGAGCAGAACGACTACCTTTCGCTTTTATGTAGTTTGGCTTGTATTTATTCAAACTTTTCCAGCTTTGTTTTTCGAAAAGGCTTCATTTATGTCGGAAGGCGACTGAGCATTTTTTGCTGTGGCTGAGTCCAATGACGAACCTCAAAATGTAGTTCACTAGTCAGCGAAAATCAGGCTCGAGACTCAAACTTCCTTTTCGCAAAAACTTCACACGAAATTCAGTGAGACAATACGTGAAAGCATTAAATGACAGAGGAAAGTACACTTCTCCACTCCGAGTTATGCTCCACTTACTTTGTCACTTTTAATGGAAGCAATTTTGTGGCTGTCCGCGCATTCCCCAGCTTCTCGTCCATACCCGCTTTCACTCTGTCCAGGTGGAGTAGGAAAGGGAATTCTGGGAGTTGAGGGCGAGCTTCGTATTGATTTAAGGTTTGAAGAAGAAAAGGATACTCGATTCGCATGGGTTAGCTGGAGTTGTGACCTTCTCCTAAAGATCAATGCATCTTTCTCTCCCACCCCAAGAAGTTATCCTGGTGACACTCTCATCTCCATTAAAAAAGTTTCGATCGAGTTTGTAGATGGCTCGTGTCAATGAAGCGTGTATTTTTCGCTCGTTTCGTAAATGCGATTTTCAAAGACCGTGGATGAGTGTCGAAGGCCTGAATAAAGTGGTGCCGACAATGCGTTCAACTTGCAAAAATAGATTTTCATTGGGACACTTTCTACTACCACACTTTTTACTACAATCTAAAACGGTGGACAGAGAAACAGAAGTAGACATGGGCCTCCTGTAACACATTTAGCTTTTCCGAGATTGTTTGTAAATCTTTATATAACTAGTTACAAGTTCTGTAGTAGAATAAAACCATTTTAGTTGAACCTAGCTGGAGTCTTTACCCAATCTATCTTACACGACTTCCAAGGTAGCGCTGTGTCCTTTCCATTGCACTTTAAACCCTCAACTCTGGCATTTATTTCGAATATGCAATTTGTATCATTCAATAGCATATTTTGAATCCATGTACTTATTTGAATATGTAGTAGCAGAAGGAAGGTGAATAAATTTTTCTGAATTGTAATTTGGAAACACGGTAGAAAGGCAGCTTCCAGTGAGCACTTTAAAAAAGTAAACACCAAGAGCACGATTAAAGGTGATGTGCCATAGGCCCTTATAAAAAGCTTTGCAACCGATACGCAATACATTTAACGGCAGCAGAAAAAACTGCTTAGATTTGGCAAATTTGGCTACTGGTTCGACAGTAGATCTGCGTCTATCGCTTCTTGGTTAACGCCATTAAATGTCCAAACTGTGTGACACACTAAACGAGTATAATGTCACGGCCACTTAAAAACGTTATGGTTTTAATGTCCCAATGGCTAATGCGGAACGCCATTTACATGTCACATCTAACTTCTATTTTCCAAGTTGCAAGGGACTCTATTTCCGCTTCTAGTAACTACCCGTGTGAACGATGGAAACCTCGACTTGTCCCCGCGGTGATAATTCTACCGCAAAAATATACAGGTTGGAANCCTCGACTTGTCCCCGCGGTGATAATTCTACCGCAAAAATATACAGGTTGGAAATCAATTCCACAGAAAAGATACTTTCCATAATGAAGTTAATATCCCATTTATAAATTATTATGATTTGAAGTGAGCGCAATGAATGTTTTATAACCCTTTAAAGTTCTTCCCGGGCAGGCATGTGTCTCCATCAAAAACTTTATGTATTCGTTGGGTAGGAAGTGACATTAATTGAGTCAATTCAAAAGTTTCCGCTGCTCCCTTCTCTTCCTCGCTGGTGAATTGATTAGCTTTTTAATATTTAAAGAGAGTCAGGCCTACTTGCTTCTATAAAGAGACATTGCAATTTTGAAGAAAAAAAGTTTCGCTAAGGAAGGTCGAAACACGAGTGGTAAGTAGTAGCACGTATCATCTAGAGAGAAAAAATCGTGCCATTTTCTTCATTTCACCACAGAGCCTGCGAAACTTTTCTCGTAGTTTTACATTTACGCTGTGAATTAAATGAGAGGGTCGTGCACACACGTGCATGATTCGACATTTTTAAGTAGGGTTTATAGGCAATCCAGAGAGCATGTGAATTAGATGGCACATTACTACGGTCGTGGTCGTGGCGGTGGTGACGGTGATGGTTGCCGTTGATGATGATGATAAGGTCACATACAGAGAAGACTCTCCTCCACTTGCCTCCATTTTCATAAAATGAAAGACATCAAAACTGATCATACACGTTTATCCTGTTTTTCCACTCTTCCTACTTTACCCGAAAAACAAGTTTGTTTCACTAGATAAGCATGTATTCTGATTACTACACATGCCGTTAACTTTTTTTATTTTTCCGTGTAAAAAGGAGAAAGTGGATTTGACAGTTTTTCTCTGTTTTCTGTCCGTCTGTGTGAGTGAGGCTTGGGCATGAAACCACGGTTAAGCCTATTAGGGGGAACGGAGTAAAAAGTCGACGGAATGGAAAAGTTTTTCTCTTCACATTTGCCCTGATGTGAAAAAAAGTTTACTTTTCTCGTTCATTTCCCAGTTCATTCCATTACTCAATCTAGTCCATTGTGATCAACTTATATCAAAATGTAGAGCTTGGAGAAAAAAGTCGCGATTCTTTTTCAATGAGGAAAAATACGGCAAAAGATGTAGCGTTTCAACTGACTGACTTCTCAGGTTGACCGTGACGCAGAAGAAATATTTTTAAAAAAAGATGAAATGCAGTTGGAATTGCTCAATAAATTCTGCCATTTTCCTCTCAGTTTTTCAACTAAATGAGAATTAATTTGTATCATTAAATGTCATTATCATACCACAGAAAAGGCTTTCTCTTTAAATCCCATGCAATATTGCAATTTAAGGCGGGATGCTGTGCTTTCATCATTCCACCAGATGGAAACAAATATTCTGCCAGCAGGAAGTCCACCGACAGTGGAAGGCTGAGCGGAATCAGAATCATGTTTTCCCCTCTCTTCACAGCTTGTTCTTGCGAAGAGGATAAAAGTCGAAAACATGTACGCGTTTCACATAACGCGTGCATTTTTTCCCTTTTTTTTGGCATGGTGGCTTTTTCCACATGCTTAACTTATCATCCCCTGTTCAGGGCGTCATGGGAGGCCGCTTTATGAGTTACTAATGAGATATATTGTTTTCTCCTCATCTTACGCCATGCGTCCTACCGTGCGCCTAGAGATCCTCTGATTTATGACATGGCTCATGTATTGTCTAATCGGTTTTTGCATGAAAAACATATTTCCCCCTACTCCCACTGTTCCTCCTTTTGACCTTGTTTTATTTCAAGTGCTAAAAGATTGCTTATGGCGGATATGTATTTTTTGTAAAAATTAATTTCAAACTCAAGGACTATTTCAGTGTCAACCTTTTTCTGGAAAAGTAAAAAAGAAGTTTATTTCATTTGAAATGCTTTCAAAATTCAGTCATAAGCACGAAGTCTGTTCCGATATCTGTTCTATGTATGTATGTATGTACATAAGTATGAGCATTTCTTTCTCTGAAAACCTTCATTTCTAGTTTGGAACAAAGAGGACATAAATAATCTCAAAATTCTGCACAATGGCATTTGCACGTAAGGTGTTTATCGGAACGATTTTCTGTCTGTCGCTTCCGCAGCACAACCTCCCATCAGATCCAAAATGGTTCTTGTTGTGGGAGACTGTGGCGGTTGTGATAAGCAAGAGACCATGTCTTCAACCGTGTTGCCGAACAATTTATGTTGGCAACAGCTTGTGAACAACAAGCAAAAGCCACGCTAAATTTGTGTAATGTGCAATTAGTTGCCACTAAAGCTGTCGAAGCCCTGTGCAGCCAATCTTTCCTCTGGTTACCCCGGACACACTCTTTTCTCTTCAAAGCTTAAAGAGAGCTGCAAGAATTATAGGAAAAAAAGACCTCGACGGTTATGGGCAACGGACAAAGTCACGCGAAACGCCTCCTCGTGCCCGGTTTTGAAGAGGCAGGTTGGCTGCGACGGCTCTGCGAGTAGTTTGTGAGTCGGAGAGGAGAGGCCGCCCGGCAAACCTTTCCTTTCTCTCGAGCAGAGTCTGAGAGCTGGGGAAGAAGGTGAATCGAGTGAAAAACCTATTTGAGTCCATAGGCGAGAAAGCAGTGAGAAGAGCCTAATGTATATGTATGTAAATAGGGCGCAGACTGGTTTTCCCTCCGTCTTGGAAAGCAGCAGCTCCTTGCTTCTCCCATCTGCTTAAGCCTGCTTAGTTTCGCATACTCTTCTGATGCTAAATTCCGAGGATCCGCAGCGGGTTTTTTACCTGTGTATTGTGGTCGTGGTGCAGCATGGTCATCATTATCATCAACGTCGTCTTCTTCCCCAACAACTGTACTTTTGATTGGTTCAACTGGTTTCAGTGGAACTTTGCAAAGTACTAGCGCTTTCTCTATTGAGCCTTTGTTTCTTTCTCAGAGTTATCGTTGTTTTGTGTTTCGCAGTCACTCCCACGATTCCCGTAGATTGCGCTGCAAGTGCAAGGAAGCATGTTTTTGCCGGATCTTGTAGTTCTCAAAGCTGGCGCCTTTTACACGCTCCCTTCTCCATGGATAATGCGGCTACTCGTAGTATAGGATTTTTTTTCACATAGTAGCATATTTTTTCTGCTTGACTTTCCTTTTCAGTCGTTTTGCTTACTTTTACTCTCTTTCCCCCTCTCTTCATCTGGCTTGCGTCTGCTCAAAGAGCCGTTCCCGCATTTTACTGCATTGCACTAACAAGCGCAAGCATTGAGGTGGCGACCGCTGGCATCACTACTTTATCTTGAGAGAGAGAGAGAGGAGAGAGAAAGAAAAAAAACTAGCAAAAACGCACGCTTCCAGACTTTCCATTTCGCATTCGAACAATCTCAAGAGTTATACTTTTTTCTCTGTGTGCCACCATCCCACTACAACAGAATCTTGTGTGTGTGTTTTGTTGGTAATATAGTGCAATTGTGAAGGGAAAGTGTGGTGGCTGAAGTCAAGACTGACTTTATGCTCTCATTGTACAACTTGAGCTGGCGTTACACATGCTTTTACTACGTGAGAATATTTAGCCTTTTTATAGGAGCACACCGACCGAGAAAGAAACAAAAGAGACCCTGAAACAGAAAAAAACACGCAATCGTATCGTATCACATCCCATCAGAGAATGTTACTAGAAGCAGGCACGATAATGGAAAACGGCCCTATGCTTTGAAGACAGAAATCGTGTCCGGTACACACATGTAGTAGGCACACACTTTCACTTGGACCGAGAGAACCAGCCTTTGAAAGGGGAAAGCAGGAGCAATACGTGGGTTCCGACATCATCCATATAACTAAAAAAAATGCTCTGCCGCTTATGCTTCATGTATAACTGCTCATGCAAATCACCCAGAACATTTATTTACGCTTTCCAATACACATAAATGTATCGAGCACACAAAAGGGCATTTTCAAGGAGGAATATTATTCGATTTTGTATACATATTATTAGCATGTTTTTGCACAGGGAGACAAAAACGTTACCTGTGCAAAACATATGTGCTACTGTTTCCTTGTCTGAATAGGCCTGTAGCCTTTTTAAATGGGATTGTCTAAAGATGGTAAATGGAAATGAAATGGAGCTTTTTGCTTGATTGGATTGTTCAAAACCATATGCTTTGGATGGAGAAAGGCTACCGATAACAACAAGAGAGAGAGGAAGAACAAAAAACTTTTGTTCCATCTCTGCTTACTTAACGATCTCCTCACTGTATGCATGGGTGTACGCCGCTATTTTATGGCCACCACCAAACAATTTTTCACCTTAACAATATTGCCTTTTCATTGCTCATACTTGGTCTTTACTCAAAATTATTATTACTATTATTATTGATGTTGCAAACGCAAATAAAATAATATTGTGTTTGTTTATGCGCACAACATTATTTCTTAGTATTATTGGCAGGTCAGACGGTCTGATTGAGAATAATATATTATGATAAGATTTTCCCTTTTTATTCTACAGCAGGTGCGAACCAAAATAGCATACGTGTGTGTGTGTGTGGAGAAAGCCCACATGGTGGAAATCCTAATACACATTTTCTCTCTCAACATTTCGTGCATTTTGCCTAATGTAGAAAAAAACTCATGTGTTTCCTTCGTGTTGGTCCTCGCCCATGGAATGCGAATATGCCTTATTGAATTTCTATCGCAATTTCATAATACTTGCACTGTCTGTCGGTTTGTCCGTGATACAGACTAGAGCTTTGCCTTTTGAGTACGACGTACATATGTACGTTATATGAATGTGGCTTCTACGAAAGATCGGACCTGGTTTAGACATTCTGTAAAAGTAGCTGAAATCCTGCAGAAAAGTGTGAAAAATTAAATGTTGCTGTTTTATATAGTTTTTACTCTTGTTTGATGTGTATTAGCATAAGCTTTATTACCTATCTTAATCTCAACACGTATTTTCAATGCAGGTACGAAAATTATTCGACCTGAAAATTTATTGATTATCGTGAATATTGATAAGCACCTGTGGATCACTCCGTAAGAGCTAAATAGAAAAGGCGTTTTTAGAGTAGAACATGGGATTTGGATTGATGACATTGCGAGAATGCTTCTGGATTTGACGCCATGTGGAATATATATTTTCTTGGCTACATACATACAATCCTTGTGTATTGACACACGTGTTGCAATGGAATGATACGCGTATTTTTTATGCATCACCTTCTCTCTAAACCTTTACCTATGTACGTGTGTTGTTATTGCTAACAATCAAAACCACTCGGAGTAAAATGGCACACATGTTGCCAACATACATACATTAATATTAGCTCTCCTGTGAAAAATTAAGACTATATACTTTGATTGTAAACCGAGAATTCTCTTGTACCGTTCTACCTCGTATCCACATTTGTCCATACTTTCACCATCTTTCTGTAATAATGATATTGGCAAGTGGGAATTTGTAACACGTTTTAGTGTTGAGGTTGAAGCCATGAGACAAATTAAAATTTCGTATAAGTGCGACACTCGCTTTGTCACTTTAGAGATTCCACCGAAATCTCAAATTAGAGTGGATGCCAATTTAAATGTGAGCTGATAGGTAGACTGTTGCCCATAAGCAAAGTATTTCTAGTGGACACGTTTCTGTCTGCCTCTCTTTTTTTCCACTTTTGCCTTTTCCCATTTTGTCAATTGCAGTTGAAGCTCGTAATGTTCATTGGCTTGGTCTTTCAAAGGAATTGCGGAGGAGAAGGTGATAAAATACTTTCATTGCCATTGACACAGTTTATAAAAAGCAGATGATCGCGATGTCCTGCTGATGATGGGATGGGAGCTACATGCTCAAGGACCTTTTTTATTATTATTTTTTCTAAAGAAAGTGGAGGAGGCCACTTGAAGAGAGTTTGGGACACTTGCTTACTCTGCATTTTCATTGTTGATGTTGCCTCTCTCGCTCTCTCCATCGAGAATGTGAAGCTGCGTGTTTCGAGCATGAAGTACAACTTGTGCTCTTCTCCACTTGGCCCTTATGCATTACTCAAATTTTTGATTATAAATAAGGAATGTGGGTATGAAATTTGAAGATTATGAATGCATTGTGTTCGGCTCGAGTGTGAAGGCACACCTATTTTCCTCATGTGTGCTTATGCCAGAGTACCAGCTTTCATGTCTACAAGCCCCTTTTTTGCTCTCGACAGAGAAGGCTGATTCACTAGCAAATGCCTTTCTCGCCCTTCCTTACGGTATCCCTTGAAAGCAGAGATTGTGAGGGGAAAGAGATGTGTAGTCGTCGTCGTCGTCGTGTAGCATCATGTGATGCTATTTGACTCCTTTTTTACTTCATTTGTTTTGTGCAGAGCGAAGTTTATCCGGAGAGAGGAAAGGACCACATTCTGACTTTTTATAGGGGAAGGGGGACTTGAACCAGGGAAAAATTTCTCTCCTTAGCCTCTACTCTGGCGTTTGCAATATTTTTCCTCGTCGGCGTGACAGTCCTTGGGAAAATGTTGAGGAAGAGAGGACATTTGCTCCTTCACGTTGTTTGAATAAAGTGAAAAACTAAAGGGAAGATACAAGTAGATGCATAGTAAAAATGATGATAATGATGGTGGTGGTGGTTGACGGTGGTAGTCAGTAGCTGCAATCTATATTTTCCAGTTGCTACTTTCTTCGTTTCCCACTCTCCTCTCACTCTCTCGTAATACCACTTTTACTTTCCTTTTTTTGGTGGTAAAAGTGCCTCCCGCAGTTTACAAATGGTTTTAGTCAAAATGGAAGCAGGGTGTGGTCTCATCCAGTCTAATAGAGATTTTCTGCAGATTCTCTCTCTCTCTCTTTCTCTCCCTTCGTTCTCTTTGCCTCCGTCTTGCTTCTCACTTGACTCCTTTTCGCTACGATGGAGAAAGAAAGTTTGCTTCTCCTGAAATAGATTTTCTTGTAGTCATCTCCCTTCCAGCATCGATCTCTTCACTTCCCTCTATTTTTCTCGTTATTTTCAATTTTTAAACGAATATTGCGTTAGTTGTTTGAGGGAAAGCCACTGCTAAATGTATGCATAAGTGGGACTCATTCTTCATTCATAATACTTTCTCATGGACTCAACAACAAAAAAGAAATTATTCCGCTCTTCATAAAAAGGCTTGGGGATCGCGGGACTTCCAGACCCTCACTGCTCCCTATAAATATTCACTTCAATACTTCACTTCCACAAAACTTTATGCCTATAGCTGTGAATGAATAGCTTGAGCAAACAAACTTGTTTGACCAGCTTATCATCTCGAGAGTATGCTTGATTGCGTCCTTGTAGTAAAAATAGTTTTGGGGAGTTTCATTTACCCTTCTCCCCACATTATCTCTTCTTCTTCTCCCTCATCATCAGACCACCACCACCTTTATAGCTTCCCTCTCTCAACATTCCTTTCACTCTTCCACAGGACTGCCGGCCCATTGTTTTCCTTCTGATTATCATTTCAAATGAAAAGCCTTCCCTCAGCTCTTCGCATTGCTCTCATTTTCTGCTGAATGCCGGCGGAAACAAAAGGGATCGAACTCGTAACTGGATATCGCCCAATATTTTAAGACAGGTCATAGAAGTTGTTTGCGAAACTGATCTCGGCCAAAAAAACATGGCTATTTTTAAATGAAATGTCATTACCTTAGTTTATACTCCAATCGGGGAACAATATTACTCCAATGTGTTAAAGTGCTTTGTAAAGCAAGTATTACATACATACGTTTCTTTAGGAAACATGCAAATAATTTTTGGTGTTTATTTATGGTTTCATATGAAAGTCGTGCAGCTCTTAATAAGCATATGCTTTCTCTCTTGAAAAACGTGGAGTGGGAAAAAGTTTAGGGCTTTCGTTGAAGGGGAAACTACATTGAGGCTAGAGTGGAGCTGGTGGTAGTGTGGAGGAATTACTTCGATAAGAGCAAG
>JAHZMY010002969.1:0-12206 GCA_027743915.1 Seira sanloemensis | reverse complement strand
TGAGGGCCATCAGGGCATAGATGTCATTGACGAAGTCGGCCATGTTCTTTTACCGGTTGCGGATTTAGGAGTTCGTTAGGGCTTTTTAGTAAACATGTCAATTGTTCGTTGAGTTCGTAAACTTGGGTATGGTATATGTGGGAAAATAGTGCTGTTTGTAAAAATGGTGATATGAAAAAAGGGACAAATGTAAAAGCGGCTATTTATGGAATATCAACCGAAAGTAAAATCGGCTTTTAAGAAATATGAAAAGGAGGAATTCGGTATCGATTTTGGCAAAAAATGAGTGATTGCTCATATATTTTGCTGTTGTTGATCAATTTAAATGTTTCCTTTTTCTGCCACCGATGGAAGAAATAGAGTGAATTTTGAAAAACAGTTTCGCTATTCGCACCAAAATATCGACCCCTCTTTTACGTTCCGACGATATTTCAGAGAGCCGTTCTTACATTTCACCTTTTGTTATATATGTAGGTAGCCACTTTTAAAAACAAGACCCCTTTCACAGACCCAAATATACGAATTCTTAGTCAACGTTTTGTTCTACATAGGTACTATTTGTTAGATATCAGTTAGAGACTTATTGGTAGACTTAAAACCCCTGTAAATATTTGGGATTTGTAGACACCTAGCATGTAATCCAAATGGGAATTTTGGTTGCAGATTCAAATTTTATACCTTAAAAGGTAGAAATTCAATTTTTCACCTTGTATGTAATACAATATTGGTACTTTTTAATTTCTCAAGCGTAAAATCGTGTTGCAAAATGCTCTTACGGTAATTGATAATGAACGCTTGTATTAATGCAGCCGTTTCGCTAAACAGTTGTAAGGTTGTATTCCGTCGATTCAAAGCTAAAGTAGTTTGTGGTAGCAGCGTCAAACCGAATTTATATACCACAAATATCAAAGTACGAATCGCTATGTCCTTCACGTACTGCCTTGACAGGGCAGATGTGGTATGCAATTTTTACTTCCGCATTATATTTAAACTCATTTGCGGATAATTATTACCCTTTATGGAAGGATGCAGGCGTATGGAGGGGATTATACCACAAACCGTTAATGAAATGTTTGTAAACACTGGATACCAACTGGTGAAAGTACCTCGAAGGACATCAGCTTTTGAATCTTATTTCGATTATGTTTTCGTTGTTGGCCTTCAATTTGCTTTTGCCTTGAACGGGTGGACTGCTTGAACCAGTAATATGAAGAATTAGCAATGTCTCCGTGTTTCCTACCTAAGTAATTTATTTGCTAAAAGGTATTTGACATAGTGGTAATAATAGCAAGACTAACAAATCAGGAAGCACAAATCTAGAACGCCCAGTCGTTTAATTTTAATAAAAAAGCTCCTCATGCCGCCTCGTATGGAACACTGACTGCTGTTTTTTTTTGTCATGAAAGGGAGTCGCAGGCGTCGCCATTTAGCCTTCAGTAAATAATGATAATTTTTCAAAAACCATTAGGGCAAATAATTCGGGTTGCTTAGAAATTGTTTTTCCGCACTGCCATAAACTTTTGAGATGCTTGACTAAGACGAGCTGTTCCCGTGAAACATGCCATCGTCCTGATTACATCGAACGGATGTCAAATGTGGGATATGGCGAAGTACGTATAAAGTACGTGGTCGTCCTCGACACGTCACTGGGACCACCATATTTTCAAAAATAAGGTCCCACGCATATCCCAAGGAATGTTTCCTTGGACGCCCCACGCACATACTTTTTATGTAGCGGTGGGATGTCCCTCGTATGCTTATAGGATGCTCAATCCAACGCTCCATACAAGGGAATGCTTGTTTCCCGGGATTCGAACTCACTTCGAACAAGGTTACACCAAATCAGCCCAAAAAATTAGTGGAGATTTTTGATGGCCATCATTGCAATAATTAAAATTAAAATGCTAAGTAATTAATCAATGAATTGCTTAGCATTTTAATTTTAATTATTAAATTGATGGCCATCAAAAGTCTCCGCTAATTTTTGGGCTGATTTGGTGTAACCTTTAGTGAGTGCGAATCCCGGAAACAAGCATTTTCCTATATAAAGCCTTGGCTCAATCTTTTAATTTAAATTCTCCGCTAATTTTTGGGCTGATTTGGTGTAACCTTTAGTGAGTGCGAATCCCGGAAACAAGCATTTTCCTATATAAAGCCTTGGCTCAATCTTTTAATTTTTATGCGCTTTTGCTGAATGCACCTTCCGGTTACTGGGTGAATTCAAATCTTTATTACCAGTTTTCAAATTGTCGGGGCTCAACCATTCTAACGCTACGTTAAAGACAAAACAATAATAGTAGCATGATTCAATGTACACAAGAGGACAGTCCAAAGTATTTAAAACATCACAGCCACAAGGACACCAACATCGCTGTATCCACCGTATTGAGAACAATCGTCGTAAACACTCTTCGCTTCGTCTCCATCGTCACATTTATATAACACACGCAGTCCAAGGCAATCGGTCTGATCGACCTAAACACCCTCCTATATTCCTCCTTCTTGCCCCTCATCATCTGCGAAACATTGCTCTTCCAACTACTCAAAATCTTTTTCGACTCCTGGTGAACCTGGCAAGCCCCCGTCAGCATGATTTCCGCGTACGTCAACCCCTCCGCCGCAATAGCGGGATAAACCCACCACACCCAAATCGGCAAAAAGCGCCATCCATGAATGCACCCAGTCAAGAAGATTATAGTCGAGGTGATTCCCATTTCCAACTGCAGATAGTTCAGGATCCTCGCGACACCCGCGCCGTGAGCCTGTATCGTCTGGAGTACCCTGAACAAGTCAACCGCCTTCTGGATATTCCCGGTTGCCCTTATAATTTTCGTCATGGCCTGCAGCAGAACAATGACATTTACCATGACGAGGCCCTGCACACGAAGAAATCTGAACACCTCCATAGTGGTGACAGCACCGGTCAAGGCGCTGAGAAATTTTAGGACAATCCTAGTAACCGAATCATTCACCCCGAATTTCGCAAGAAGCCTTAGGGCGACATACTGCATTGGCATGATTTCTAAGTAGAGGTCACCAAGAAAGGTGAAGTATGGTGCTGTAGCACAGCTGAAGACCATACACCTAATGTAGAAAATGGCGGCGTTCTCTCTCGCCACGTTCCTCCCAGGGACGGGGGTGAACTCCAATTTGTGGAGGTGGACGAGTTTATTTACGTAAGAGGCAAGCTGGACGCTGTTCCCCTCGCCCATGAGGGCGGCTGTTAGGGAACAGTATACAGGCAGAAAGGCTGCTATGAGGATGTTGAAGCCGTACAGTAATACTGACGCCTGGTGTTCCTCGATGAATGGCTCGTAAACGAATATGTAGAGAACGCAGAGGATCCAAGAAATGACGGTGATTCCGATTCCGGTGAAGTAAAACGCATACAGGGATCTGGATTGTGTGGGACACGCGAGCTGTTCGGTGACGGGGTCATATTCGATCATGTATCGGGGGTAGTGGCCCTTGTCAGAAAGTTTCTGGTTGAGTGCCATCGTGCCATAGATATTATTGACGAAGTCGGCCATGATGGGTAGTTGAGGAAATAATTAGTCGGGATTGTAGATTTGTTGCTGTGTTGAGACTGTTTAGAGGGTGATTTGACGTGGTTGCTGATAATGTGCTAAATATGTAAGGGTCACCTGGTGTTTTTTGCTTATAATATTTTTGATGAACAATATACAAAGACGATTTGCCACCTATGTGTATACTGTTTTGCATATAACCGTAAGGCTAGTTGGTATGAGAACAATAAATACTGATTCTACTTTTGGTGTAGATCCCATCTTATATTAAGTCAACCAAAATATGTAATAATCGGCGCAAGTAGCGGAGCACTGAAATCACTTGTGGATAGACCAAAACGCCGATCTTTGCGTCCTTTATACTTCGCCTTGGGAAGCAGATGGCGTATGCAATTTTAACATCCGCATTATATTTATCTGCAGTTATGCTATGCTTATCTATGACCTTCCTTTGTAAATGCGGGAATACGCCTTGGAGCGTGTCATAAACGTATACTTGCATTAAATAACGGTTGTATAAACATCCTGGAATGTCCATATTATTTAGCGGAGCTGGGAATTTCTAATCGCATCTCATCGAAGTATTTACATATGCTTGGTCTTCGCCCAGAGTTTGCCTTGGACGGTTGGACTGTCTTCCCGTGTTATCTAAGGTATGACCAATCAAATCCTTCCTGTTTATCGCAAACATGTGAAATAATTTTATGAGAATGTAAAGTGTGCAATGTGATCCAGAGACCATGTTACCGCCAATTTGGAATGCTAAAAGCTAACATAACATTTATTTATTTATTTATTTTCTTCTACTGAAAATTTTCACCGGACATGGGACATTATATTCCATCATTCAGTGTTATCGGCAAAACGGTTTTGGAGGTTTGCATGAGAATAACGCATTTTGTACGGCAATGACACAGTTGCAATTAATTCTACACTTGTGAAAACGATAATGACATGACGAGATATGTATGGCTGTACTGGTTGTAAGCAAATGGAATCACGTGCTAGTTACGCTCCATCAAAGTAGGTTTCCAGCTGTAGACAATGTTCGATTTATCATTGTCACTCAACTATCTACACACAGAAGCTTGATCATCAAGGATGTCTCCATACTTCGTTTCCTTATATGACATCTTTCTCCAATTTTACGGCAAGTATTTGACAGCAATTTATTGAATCCCACTTCAGGCTAATAGATACTTGAATACGACATGGTAAAAAATCACTCCAGTTAATATTTCATTAAATTCGGCATGTATTGTTTTAGCTCTGTGCGTCACCTTTAATAATTGTCAATTAATATATATAACGTTACATGAACAATCGCTTTCACAAAATTTCGCCTAGGTTCGAAAGCTTTTGAGTGGCAAATTCAACGTTTCCCGGCGTTAAACCGGTAAACTTTTAGTACAAGAAATCTGCTAAGAAGAAATACTAAAGAACATAAAGACATATAGTTACCGTGTTTCATAATTTATGCTGAACCTTTTTCTTATATTTAACCACAAAACCACTTTTGGACATTTACGTCCCAATAGCTTCCGAATCACACATTGCACGCCTTAACGATGAATAGTTTTAGTTCGTACAATAACATGTTAAGACCAAAATATTAATACCCCTTATTCCGTTGGGGAAAGGTAGCCGTATAAGGCGACTTAGTCGCATTCTAGGTCGACCTGCAGGTTGCTCTTGAAGGCAACTTGGTCGCACTCAAGGTCGACCTGGAAGTCGCTCCAGAAGGCGACTTGGTCGCTCTAGAAGGCGGCCTTGTCTACGTGCTAAATGGTCTACCTGCAGGACGACCTTGAGCGCGACCAAGGCGCCTTCTAGAGCGACTTTCAGGTCGACCTAGAGTGCGACTAAGTCGCCTTATACGGCTACCTTTCCCAAACTGAATAAAGGGTCTTAATATGTTGGTTATTTGATACACGGAAACAAATTGCCGCGGCAATGGAGGTCAATACAATGTCAGACTAAGACATCCCCTGAGATATTATTGAATCTACGTTCAGAGTTTGTCTGCCAAATCAAGTGAGATATTTTTCTCAATCACCACTACATATTTCATAACGGAACCAAATCTGCACCAGGACTTACAATTAAACGCAAACTAAAAACATTTTTTGAATTGTCCGCATAACTTCCTAGAATATAGAACGTGCATCAAAAAATATTAGTGCAAATTTTTGAGACCAAGATGATCTTGTACATGCTACTCCATATTTCGTTTGCCTTTACATTTGGCCCTATGCCTGAAATTCTTCTTCAGAAGGCCCTGACGAAATCGTTCGAGTTGTTTCGTCCATGTACAAAATACTTTGCCGTGAAACAACACGAAGATAAGTTTGACAACCTCCTAGACTCGGACGAGCGGAGTCTTGCCTACTCAATTTGCTTCGACCTGTTTCCATGCGACATATCTCACGACCCATATTTCCAGAGTCCGTGCAACCACACCTCTTACGAACAACTCTACAACTCCTACATTCGCTACATCGGATCAAGGAAACGAGGAAGTCACTGCACCGTCATCATCATTCTGCCCTGGTCACTAGTTGAGAGGTACGGAAAGTATACAAATAACCTTTTCGATTAAATATTGGGTTTCGGCACTCGCTTTGAAAAGAAATTTATTAAAATTTGTCTACTAGGATCCAATATGGGGCTCGTGTGAAGGACTCCTTCTTCCTCCACCACACACTCACAGGGGTGTTTCGTGCGGCTGGGAATCGACCAAATGTCTCATTTCCCAATTTTGCCATACACATTTCCGCAAATGCCGACTTGGATATAAAGTTATATAAACTGCCTCGCATCCTGTCCTCCTCCGTTTACATTTTGTTAATTTTCAGTCCGGAAATGAACATATTCATGGCTTGCCATTCCTGCACCAGTTTTTACCATTTCATCTCCGCCGCAACTTACACTTTGCTTCAACTGAAACCCGCTCACACTGCGAATCTTTTAACATTATCGAAAGCTTGGTATGATCTAAATGAGAAGGTCTGGGTGATACATGGCGATGCAGAGGTAAACACAAACATGCTGTGGGCTTGCCCCAACCCTGCAAATAGGGGGGTAATGCAAGGCTACGAAAGACTTGACGCGGCTCCTTTCTCTGACTTAAGCCGAAATTGCCTACAGTTGTATGTCTACGCGGCGAAAAACTTTAGCGTCAGAGATTTCGACATCTACCATGACTTCCTCTTTTGGTGGAAAATCCTACCTCCGGCGGGCATCAACCAGTACGTTGTTCCGTTTGGCACCACCTGGTACAGCTATTCATACCTGGTTATTCTCGGAAATGAGGAGTCCACGAAACGAGTTCCCATGGACTTTGTCAAGTTTTTGAAGCCATTTCAGTACCCCGTTTGGGCAATGGTCTTATGCATGGCAATCTCCGTTTTGGGCATACATCATTTCATTTCTGATACAAAATACGACAATTCATGGGCAATCCTCTTGTGGGCCACTTTGTTCGAACAAGGGGATGACTCTGTGTGTTGGGTAAGGGTCGCTAGGGATACGCATTTGATGATTACATGGGTCTGGGTGTGCTTCGTCCTAAGAAACTTTTACAGTTTCTCCATGTACTCTGACCTGGCTTCACCCGTGGTAGCGAAGAATATACCGGAGAATATATTCGATCTCGTGGTTGCGGCGAAGGATGGAGAGATTACCCTGGTTGCCAATCCGGTCGAATTCAGTCCTACAAAATTTTCCCTAGCTTTATCGAAAAATGTAACGAAGGTGTATCATGACTTACATCGACTAACGATGTCGCTCGAACTCATGACACTAAGGGATTTTCTTTATAGTAGCGATAACGTTTTGACGTTGAACTGTAGCAAATATTTCATTTCCGGTTGCACGGATTCCGCTGTGCACATGGCGTCCCGTATCGCGGTAATATATCCTTCGATGGATGAGACGAATCCGTTCCTTGACAATTTGCCCTTATCCTTCGCCGGAAGTGTGCACAGAAGATCGCTCTTCCGGCCAAAGTTTGATGGTTCAGGGTTGCTGGTCACTCCAGGGTTTTTGACGTCGACGGGGAGATACTTTTTTGCGGACAGTTTTGGGAAGAGTTTGTTGCAGCTGGTGGAGGCAGGGATTGATATATTCGTGGAAAGGCGAAGACGGCTCTCATACGTCAAGTACCACTTCAACGTGTTCGAGATGTTCAAGATAAGGTATAAACCTGAGTTTTCGTATTTTCTTGGATTGCGGGAGGAGTTGTCAATACCCGGATTGTATATTGGGGAGGATGCGAAGAGGTCGTACGAGAATTGTGCGGGACTGCAGGAGTTTAGGCTCATATTTTTGCTCCACTTTGTTCTGTGTGCTGGGTGCGTGATTGTTGAAATGCTGGAACAAGTGAGAATTCCAAAAGAATGATAAATTGAATTTTGGAATATTTGGAAAATATTGAATTTTGTTTCTTTCCGGAAACAATATGGTAGCATTTTTCCAGCTCCAAGAAATATAATAATGTGCGCAGTAATATTTTTCAGATTTAAAATACAATGTATCTAAGTACATTTGACTACAACGATATAATAATAATTAAATTAAAAGCATCTGCAATGCCGGTCTAATTGTATGATACATAAATCTGTAAATATTCTAATATGTAATAATATTTTTAAGGACAAATACTATCCAAATATATGTGTGTGAGCAATGCCGAATTATTTCTGATTATAGTCATAGATCTCAAAAATAAAATTTACTGAAAGTCTTTTGGATGCAGTGTACAGAATTTATTTACAAGTTACGGAAATATTAACCGGAAATTATCACGGCGAAGTGTTTCATGCTCATGCATTGAGCGGCCGTACGTTTTTAATCGAATGGGTGACTTCAAGAGCGCTCATCAGCGCTCTGCAATTTTACGGACAAAATTTTATTATAGCCATAACACCTATATTGGGTACGTTGGCACTTTGTCCGTCAAATCCCTAGGCATAAGACTTTCATCCAATTATGGTATTCTTTAATAAAACAAGATTCGCCGTACTAATAAGCATATTGTCAGCCACAATTATAGCCGAATTCAAATTAATGACTCCCATTGGCCAAACGTCATAACCGAAACGGGGGCATGCTATAATCCGCCTCTTGTCATATTTACTTAGAGACGCGGAACCCATCCAGAACTGCCTAAATCGGCTTACATTCTCCGGCAGGACACCAGCTCTCGGTACAATCACAAAGTTGAATCCCAAACAGACCACCCCAACGACCAAGAAAGCCATGTACAAAAACCCGGGGATTTTCCCAATCATGGTGATGCTCGCAAACCCCCCAAACACGGCAAGCAGTATTCCAACTGCATGTATAAAAGTAAAAATTCTCCTTCCCGCGTTGCAGGTCAAGCAAACAAGGAGCCTCAACTGTTTATACAGGAGCACACAACTCCGAAACCTCTGACCTGGGAGAACCTTGACCCGTGTATCCAAAAGATGTTGTGACAAGAACTTGGATCCTTCAGCCAGAATCGCCAAAAACAGAATGCTCTGAAATGTTATCACACATCCGTGGAAAATGTTCAGCGTACTCAGCACCAAAAGATAAGGAATTCCGAGGTAAACAATAAATTTTGATTTCACGTTTACCCAGTCATACATTCGCGACATTGTTGCCAACAGCGGGTCAAATTCGAAGACTAGAGGAACTATGCTAAGACCCACTACGATTACAATGGCAGCTGTAAACGTTGCCACCAGGAGCCCCTGTTCGAGAAATTTAGATATTTTGAATCCGTGTGAAACTTGTTTTAGCCGAATCAGTTTCAGGGTCTCGTTCACAAGAAAACAGAGCACTGACAGATTTTTGTCAAGAAAAATGTACCACTGGAATGTATGCGCAGTCAGTAGAAAATATACTGCGTTATACGCAAGCCCGAGAATCGTGACGGACGACATCGCACCAGAAGATAGCAAATGATGTATGTTAATGATGGTGATTACATGCAGGGACGGGTTAATAAATTTTTGCAAATGCCAATATATGTTTGCAAAGGATGCACGATTTTTACGCCATCCCGACTCCTGCAGGCAGAACGTTTTTTCGTTAAGATGACAAGGGAAGATAATGGTTTTTTGGAAGGTGATGGTAACCTCTGCCGCGGCGATGGTTAAAGCCATTTTGTAAGCAGCTTTGTTAGGTTTTGTAGAAGCTCAGGAGGTAGATCGAAATGTCAAGGAATGAGACCTTCCAACCTTGGCTGCATCCCACCGAAAGTAGAATTTGTCGACGAAGGCCTCGTCAAAATATCCATGATGTTTTGTGGATACCACAAATTACACAGGATTTTGTGAAGGAACCAAAACAGTTTTGAAAAACAGGCAATGATATGAAATCACTGGAGTCGACGGATAATTTGGTAAGAATAATTGGTACGTCTGGTCCCGCAATTTATCGACAATTGTACCGTATGCAAAAGTTCTTGCAAAAGCGTGTTCGCCCAATAATCATGTAGGCTTAACCTACTCTTAGCGTTGGGAGTGGCCAAACAAAACCAAGCTAACTGAAGCTAATTTGCATTTACCTGTTATACTTGCTGGTTTTACTGCGAAGCACCCTGACGCCGCTGAATGACCTAATACGCAAAAATACACAATGCAAAGTGATAAAATATGGCTGAGGCCAGCATTAAAAGTAGCCTCCGTAGCAAGGTTGACACAAACTATGTATATTTGGCGACTTTTGTGACATGTACTTTAGTATTTCAAAACCACAAGAGAAAGTATATGATTAACATTTGCACCACGTATTTACTTAAAAATATCCGTTAATGGGCATGGTAGGCTTTAAATATAGATAAGCAACGATTTTAGCAGTTAGTTTAAGCACATACTAAAAATGTTTCATATACACCTTCCTATTTGTTATGAATTTGAAGCTACGATAGTCCCGTATTTGATTATTATTTTGGATTGATTAAATTTGCGGTAAAACAAAACATATTTATGGGAATTATTCAGTTCAATTCGAAAATCAAATAAACCTGGGTGATTCAAATTAACCTGGCCTTAAACCCATTTTGATAATTTACTGTCTTTAATTTACTCCAAAGATAATACAGCGCTCGGGCATTCCGGGTTTGCTGAACATTGCGAATCCTGGATTAAATCTAATGCTATCTTGTTGATTGTTTACCAAAACCATCCGTTTTTAAATGCAGCAACCAAAGTACATTTCACCATATATATGGTAAGAGTAGTAGATAACTATAAAATTCGCGGTGGGATATAATAGCAAATTAAATTTCATAATACGCTTTTTAGTTTTTGATCAATTTGCATGTCTTCTTAGGTTAGAGTCTTACAAATATGAGGTACACTTTAAATACGTCAGGTCCAATCAACCAAATTATTTTAGCACCTCTTCGTTAAAATGCCAACTGTGGTAAAAACATGCAAAAAATACACTCTATCATATTAATATTAACCACTAAACCAGCATATGGTGTCCAATTACCTTAATTGATTTCAAATGTATAAATAAAATTCATATAGGTACATTAAAGCAGTGGACTTGGCATCTCGCAATATTATAAAGACTTCTGAAGTGAATCTAAAACTCATTTGACGTCAATCACGTCAGTCTAATTTTGGAATTTATTGTGTAGGTTTTTGTGGAGAACTTGTTTTACTGTTGAGGCGACCCCATTATGAAAAGGTTATTTTGGAAAGGTTATGTTTGAAATGTCTTAAATCCCCTTGCAGGAAATGAAGACGTGCCGGCTGTATGCCGGAGTGAACCAAATGTGACCAGGCTGGGTAAAGTAGAAGTTGTTAATGAAGTGATTGCATTTTACAATGTAAGATGTTTGTATTTCATATATATCGTTGCTGAAAAGCTTGACATTAATGCATTCCATTTAAGCCTTGGTATTCAAATTCTAAATGATGGCGCACATGCTTAGACGTTAACCCAAAAAAGAAAAACTATCTCAATACGACTGAACTCTATGCCCAACCTTTCAAATGACGCATATAGGAATCATAAAAAATTACGGCACATAACATGTCAAAAGTCGTCATAAACAAACTGTTTTACATTGTCGCAATCAGTGAAATAAACTGGTAGTTTGCCCAAACCTTAAATTTAAAAGTCTTACTACCCAAATATTACCTAAATAAAAATAAACTCTCATTATCCTAAGTTTTAAATTCACGGTCTTACATTGTCCCAAGTTCCCAGTCAACTCTTTAGTATTGTCCCAAGTCCCTAATTACCTATCCTAAATTGTCTCGTTTTGCAAATTTTGTTTCGCAAGCCGACCCAGTATTTACAATTATTCCTTATTGTCTCACATGTGCATAATGATAAGCTGTGTGACATTGCCGAAGGTTCTAAATTACCGTTTGAAATGTCCAAGCAGGCCTTTAGACAAACGGAGACAAACTAACCTTCTATCTTAGGTCGCGTCAGCAGTTTAGGGCAACAAATTTACTTTGGTATTTTAGTCCTAAAAATCGATTGGCTCTTTCCGCTTTTGCCAATGCAACTGCGAGCCACTTCAAGCAAGTTGGTTGTTTCAACATATGTACTTAGTCATTTCAGGTGAAGTGTAATATACAAATGTTTAAATTTTATAGGTTAAATTTTATTCAAATGGCTTGTAATTTTACACAACATAGAGGAATACCATGTAGTATAAATAGC
>JAHZMY010002968.1:0-10495 GCA_027743915.1 Seira sanloemensis | reverse complement strand
GTTTCTCATCTTGCACTGTTCTACTGCTTGTTTTTTTCTAAAAATGTAACGTTTCTTTTTGCACGGAAAAATTACTGACATTGTTCTCACAAGTGCGTTGGGTACAAATGAGCCTAGAATTAGACATGAGAAAGAAAGTTTTTAAGTTCTATCTTAATGGAAAGAGGCTCTTTTGCTGGTTTTTATCCGATGTAAGCAAGCATGTCTAGTACTACAGAAGGGATAATTACAAAACTTTTATAGGTCTTATTATTTGTGAACAATATGAACACGGAGCGTTGCGATGAAGTGATAATAAATTAGGCAAACAAGCAGAAAGCCTATGCTTAGCAGAGGAAAAATAAAAAAATACAAGTGAAAAGTTGTTATCTTTATGCTACAATATCAGGGGAAAAAATCAGAAAAAAAGTTTGAACTTGCCTTTGCCTCGTGTATGCACAAATACAAAAGGAGTGAATGATGTGGAGAGCAAACACCTTTTCGAAACTTATGACTCGTTACGTGGGCTTACTTGTAGTTCAGTCACAAACAACCGTACAAAAAGTTTACACACATGCATAAAAGTTGAGAGTTGTGAAGTAATAGAAGTCTCTTCACTTGATGCTGGAATCAGTCACACATGAAGAGCGCAAATTAATATGATGTGATGCTTATTTCTCCACGCTTGAATAACTCGAGAGAAAAAATGTATTTGAAAATAATTTTCATTGAAAAGGAACAAAGAAATGTTTTTGTCCTGGCAAAAAAATATATATTTCTTTCTCTTTGCAGCCTCTTTTTAGTTTCTGCCTTTCCCCGGAAAAAAACTTTCCCAATCAAAAGGATCTCATTGTAGGGTCACAAATTGCCCCATAAATAACACGAATCAGCATTCGTCCGCAAGTTCTTCCCTCGACTCAACTCTCCATTGACAAATGCTCATTGCATCCACTTCCAGGAGATCATTGCCCATCCACTTCGTCTTGAGAAAATTACGATAATAAAATAAGAGTGTAATAACAATTGCAATAATGAACAATGAACTGCGTGTATCTACTTGCGGAAACAAGAGATAAAAAAGAATGGGAGAATTTGTCTCCCTTTTTTCTGGGACACTGTACGGCTCTCGAAGTCAATGAAAACTTGGAAAAGGGCAAGGAAACTGTGGTAATTGCAGAAGGAAAAAGAAGGCATTAACCCTTTTAGCAAAGACTTGTTCAATTTATCTTGTTACTTGAGTTGAACTGGTGGAGCAGGCAGATCAAACTGAACAGAAGGATAAGACTCTGTTTGCACTCTTGAGCGTCCTCCTCCTCGCAATTCTCTTTGTTTATTCAGCCTTGCCAGCCAAAGACGAACTGAGAAGCTGGGAAAGAAAGCTGTACATATTTATGCACGGCTGAGGAAACGGCGCGCGTGGAACCCATCGCAGGAAAAGCCTATGGAACCTAAAAACCTTACAACGTTCTCAAACTCCAACAAGGAAATTTGAAGCTACAACATTTCCTCCAAATTCCATAAAAGTTAATATTACGCACTTTCTCCCCGAAAAATTCGAACTTACCTGCATTATTTTACAAACAAAAGGAAATTTCTACGGAAGAAAGGCCTCTCCATTTGATCATAAAACATGTGAACTTATGAAGTAAGGCAAACAAGAGGAATTTCATTCGAGCTTTCCATGGGTATAGAGCTCATGTGACCAATGAAACAGGAAGTATGAAGTATATATCTAATCATGTGTAATATTTGCAAGAGAACTTCATTGCGGAGCTAATTTTGCTAGGAGGAATCCATATATCACACGCTGTTGACTTTGGCAAAAAGCTTAATTTTTCATTTTACCCCCCAGACCGTACGTAATAATAATGCAGCCAAGTGATCTGCTCCTCTGCCGTTTTGAGTAATGAGTTGCGCAAAATACCAGGCCGCATTCCAATTTACATAGTGGTTTTTATACATTCAGTAATTAGGAGAAATATGTGTTTCGGTTATGAGATGGCTTCTCTCTCGCTCTCCTACAATCAGTTACAAATTAAAAGTGACTTTTAATATTTCAAACGCTAATTTGAGCAAGAAACATGAACGTCAAGAAAAGTAAACTTTTGCGGGTGTAAGAATAATGGAATTGGCTCTGTGCTTGAGATTCAACGAGAAATGTTCATTTGTCCCTATAGTTATTGTTACGAGCCATTTGAGTCATCATTTGCAAAGTTATTTCAATTTGGTTTTATAAAGGCGTAATCATTGTAATTCAAAAGTTTGTGCAGATACATAGCTATAAAATGATGCTCATTTTCTTGTTCCTCCAAGTTTCATCAAATAATTAGGGCCTGATAGTAACTATCCTAGTTTTGACCAACTATAAAGAATGTTGCGTGACAGTGACAAGTCCCGTGCGATCTTGGTTAAGCAGAGAAAACTGCAGCTTTCATATTTCATCCTCCCGCCTGTCACTCTAGATGCATTTCCATCTTTTCTACAAAAAATTACGGGTAGATCCCAGTATTAACCCAAGAATTATTTTTTTACAAATTTCTACCAAGCTACACCTTTACAGATATCAAACTAAGGATAGTTTCATACATGGAAAAACATGATACATGATGTTCATCTGCAAAAAATGACATTTTATCTAGGAATATATCTGTCTTTTAATACAGTGTGATGCAGGGGGAAAATAATGAGGACACGAAAAGCCAGAGAAAAAAATAGTTGATGCCAGAAGCAGAAAAAACTCGAGCCAGTCGTTGTCCTAACAAGGAAAAGCCAAACACGCATTTTCATCATCATACTTATTCCTCATGATCCATGGAATAAGTTATAAAAAAGACACACCGTGGAGAAAATGCATGAAACTAATGGGTGAAAGTATGGAGGAATGTCGAGAAGAAGAAAGGTATGATGCAAGTGACAGATTCAGATTGCCCTCAACTGCGCCTGTACCAGGAACATTAAAAATAGTTGCTGTGTTGGGTGACGCTCATGTGAGTAAGTGATCCGCGAAGAAAGCCACAGGATATTTTCTTCTTTTGCTATTTTAATCTTCGAATCATTGTCCCGGTTGTTAAACCATTCGTCAAAAATGGAAGAAAAAGAATTGGCAGACTTGAACGTACCTGGGGCGACTTGCTCACGGGAGTGATTTGGTGAAAACTAGAGTTATACCAAGAGCATAAACATATTTCGTAGAAATAAATTTTCCCATTTCAATCTGGAAGCTGGAGCTTGCGAGAATGACTTTGCCTCGTAGGAGGTACCAGACGTCCTACTAATGGCAAACTTTCAGCTGGCACAATTGGAATTAAAATGTACAAAAATTGGGAAATTGCTGGAAAGTTTTGTGTGGAAGGAATGGCTCCAGCTGGGGTTCCATTTTGAATGCTCTATATCTGTATTTTAAAAAATCAAAGCCTGTTGTTCGCTCCTGTTAGCCTGAAGTGCAAATACGCTTTGTGCTGAGCACACGATAAAGTTGTGTGCAAGTGCGAAATGAATTATGAAGCACTTTTAGTTTACTCATCCAACTTTTATAATTGTTTACGATTTGTTCTCAAACTTCAGCGGGGCGATACATTGGCCTTTTCCTCACTCTCAAAGACTGGGACGCCTACACAGTTTCTTAATTGATGGAAAATGATGTTTTGTTAAAAGTCTACTCTCGAGGATAATGACTCTAATGAAAAATGAAATGCGACTGAAGGGCAATTGAACTTACACCTCGAGGGGATAATTAATGTAGAGATATGTAGAAAGCTTAAGTAAAAAAATAGTGCGCAAAAAATGCGCGCGTGCAGCATGCCATCAACAACGTGCAAAAAGAAAGCACTAGAATAAATATTAAATAAATAAGCCCATTAAAATAATACAAGCGTCCTTTGATGTCATAAAAGCAGAAAATTACTTATGTCGGTAAGCCTTTATTAAGTTTAATTTGTTTGTGGGATAGCCAATAGCAGTGCAGCCCAAGAATTTAATCTTTTTCCAAATTGTCTAATGTGAACTTTTGACATTTAAAGTTTAGATCCCAACACGCAGTTTCCGTCCTAGACAATGCCGCTGTGATTCTCAACCTACGCCTATCCGGATTTTGAAAAAATATGTTATGATAAATTATTTTTTATGATCATAGACTTGGGTGCTGAAGAGCGTAGGCAAAAATAATAGTATTCGATTTAGGTATGTACAAAGCAGACAACCCCCTCCCCTCCAATCACACTGCGTTATCCACGTCTGTAATAAACGTCATCGTTCCAAATAATCTTATCACGCCAAGTTTGTTTGTTCATTTCCTCCCCTTTCATATTACTTTTCTATTTTCTAATAGAATGCCTAGAAAAAAGTTTGATTTGATCATTTTCTACATGTAATACGTACAATGATATAATGCTTTTTCCGCCCGCCCAGTTTGGGAACTTGGAACAAGGGAGCATTGAGTATGAGCTAAAGTAAATTACCTTGATTCGTGCTAAACAAAGTGTGTTGTACTCTGACTCTCTTTCATCATCAAGGCGAATCTGCAGAGGAGGAGAAACAGGAAGAAGGGCGAAAGTTTCTTCATCTCATGCATTAACACACAGCGTCTTTTTCTTATCCACTCTAACATTTTCATTTCCTTCGTATGATCCAAACAGGAAATACGATGTTAAAGTTTCGAGGTGAAATATTACCAAAATAATATCAAGAGACGGATGATGCAAGAAGGAATGAACAAAAGGGACTGTTCTGTGCAAAACTTGCTCCAATTCCTGGCTCCATGTAAGTGGCTTAGTGCACTTCTTGGAAAAGGGACAATGTACATGTCATAATAAAGGGCTACGTAAAATGCCTATTATTACTTCGCTAGAAAGATGTAATCAAGAGCATGTGTGCAACGTAAGAAACATACAAAAGTTGACAGCGTCCTAATATACCTGGTAATTAATGTTTGCCTGTTACTTGTAGATACTCATAATCCTTATTATCAACTTTCGTCCATTGAGCATCACGTGGAAGACATGCAAGAAGCTCCAAATCAATCAGAAATAACGAGAAATCATAATCCTCCCTGCAACAAAGCTTCAAGGTTTGCTTGGAATCATATAAACTAAAACTCTAATGATTTGTGCCATACAAGGGTTGCTCGGATTAATAAAGTTCTTTGGTCGGGGAGAATGATGTTGGACAAGTTAATACGAAATTATAATTACTTTATTGTTACAGCTAGCATATGGCTGTAATATACGTGCAAGCTATCAACCTTCCAAAAGTTTGCCATATTGATAGAAATTGTGATGTATTAAACCTGTAATGCAACCTTGTGACCACCTCAATTTCCCAGAAATATGAACCATGGGTATGTGACTAGCAGAGTCAGGGCTTAGATGAAAATTGGCACGGATTATTTGTCATAATCATTACCACCGACAAGAACACTCAACTGACTTTGGGACAAATACATACATACGGTAAGGAATACTCACGAATCCATGAGGCATGGGCATTAATGTAAATGTATAAATCTCTAATTTTAAAAGTAATTTAAGTAAGTACTTACAATGATGGTGTACCAGACTAAAGATTTTTCTTGTTTTTAGTTTTGCGGGTCCAAGGTGTAACGTTTAGTTGCAGCACATAAGATTTTTATTGAAAACAAAATATCCTTTCTTGTCATCAATACATTGTATATTTTACTGCAGTTCAACGATACCAAGTTCAGCAGTGACTGGAAATAATTTCACTGTAGTCTGCACAAGATAAGTCTTAAAGAATGACAAAGTCTGGTAATAATTTTCATTATTATACCCACACAGCTTTTATAAACAAATCTTAATTCCCATCCATTTGCAAAAGCTTGTACTATGTTTGTGTACTCATTCGTTATGAATTATTTTCAACTTCTCTCATTCCGGAAGTTTGCACGTAACTGAAGAAAAACAAGGCTTACTTTGTTTACTCAAATAGGAGTCAGAATGAACAAAGCGCGTAGAAGTCCTATACATTCTACGAGAGAACAAACTCTTTTGTCTCCTTTTGAACAAAGACTTTCTCCTTCACCACGCGTGATTTTCTCGTCTCACCGCAAAATCTCCGAGAAGAAGAAGAAATATGAAGATGGATCTTTCCTTCACTCCCACGAAACAACAACTGCTTGTTTGTTCTTCTCTTCCTTGTGCCCCCCAACAAGTCAGCGTTGTGACTGAGAAAGCTTTGTACACCACTCCATTTCTTTATACGCGGGGAGTGAAACAGTGAAAGCCATTCTTGATACCATGCCTTGGTACGTACATGCATGGTGCCAGAGACTTTTGTCGACCTCACACATTCATACTCGCCAGAGAGAAGGAAGAGAGTTGAAAAATCCCAACGCTTTAATGACCTTCTTGTACACAAGGAAGAGAGACAAACAAAAATTAACGGTCCGAGTTTCGCACAAAATTTGTCTTTTAAAATGTGACGTTTATACAGACTTCGTGCTCTAATAATAACTCAATCTAATTCTGCTCCACGATCATGACCAGCCTAAATTGAAATAAATTTTTGGGAAGCCTATTCTTTCCTCTCTTATCGTCGTCATTAAACCTTGATAATTTGATTATAATAAATGTAATGTCAATTAGAGCAACTCGCTCGTCTCAGCACGTCAGTAATTTATTCCTTCCCTGGGGACGTATTCTGGGTGAAATTACAGCAGTTTTGAGGAAACGCGACGTAATTACATCGCCATCATGTTTTATTGGAGGCTGGCCTTGGATCAAACATAGTACCAATTACGACGCATGATTTCCCCATTATCCCCATGTTGAGCGGGGCTGTCATCGCAATTTTTCATTTTTTACAGAGATCAACCGTAAAAGCGTCGCTGGATTTATTTGGTCATTTAGGACCATTAGTGGAGTTATTTTGAATTTGAGAGGGAACGCAATAAAAGTAAAAGACGGGCGTGAATGAAAAACGATGCAATAAAAGAAGCGTTTGCCTTTCGTGTGGTCAAGGCTAGAAGCTTTAGAGTAAAAGAAATAATTAGAACAGGGTTAATCATGAATCATGACATTTTCAGGTAGAGAAATAAGAGAGTAATTTTCTACATGCCATTTGAAGAGAAAGTTTAGCTCATAAAGTCACGTGGATAGATTCATTGACATTCTTAATGCTATAATTCAGATGACAAAATATAAATTACGGCAAGTTGATGGATGGAATGACTTTGTAATTTTGTTTACATTCAATAAAAAACTTTTTCCATTTTCGGTTATCAGAAAACGATAATTTTGATTTGTGACAAGGATTTACATTACGTATCTCTTGATTCTTTTGTAAACTACCTTAACCGATCAGTTTTTACATGAAACCAGTGTAACTTTTCCAGCGTTAGTCTTTCTCAGTTGAATTTTGTTGAATGATTTGGATTGTTTTATGCATCGCAGGATTCTATCTGCAGAAATAATGGGTCTAGCGATAGCTTTTAATGTTTTTTTAAATGTACGCATGTACAGTATTAGTTGTAACTTTATTTAACAGTACATAATATTTAGTTGTTCATTGAGCATTTGCATTTGCCTGGGAGACCATTTCCTTCGTTCTGCCTAATAAAACGAAACAGGAAAGGCATGAATGAGCCAGGCCATTAGTATGATCTCAGTTCCTTCCGATTGTTCGCTACATACATTAAATGACATAACTCAATGAGTACGATAATTGAGACTTTTTTAAATAATACGTTTCTATTTTAAGTATTCTCATCTGATAGTAAAATTCTAGAATGCTGAAATCCTTAATCACTCAACCCAGCACAAATTTGAGCCTTTAAATAGCAAGGAAAAAGTAAGCTCGTTTTGCATCCGCTCCACCGGCTACCTTAACGCACGACCGATTCAATTTTTCCAGAGAAGAGTTTGCATTCAGAATGCCCCCTTACTTTGCACTTTTTGCGTAAACATATACGAGTTATATTTGCATTTTTAGCTGTAATGTTGTTTATTCGTCATATATGAGGTTTAGCCCCGCCGCGTTTCTCTATACAAGCAAGTCACGGTCATGGTCCCATCACTCACCCTCATTATTCATCCACAACTTAACGGAGCAAAAATGTTGAGCGCATTCATCTCGTGATCCTGACCTTTGCCATTTTTTCATGGAAAATCAAGCTCCTGTTAAATCATCATGTATCATAATGATTTCAAGAGAAAAAATCTTTTAAACTTGACTTTGCCTAGATCATCATCATGTCATGATGAATTCACATTTCCACTCTGCACAAGCGACGTCTATCCTCATCATCACGGTATCGTGAAGAGTGACGACTCAACTTGGTCGAAAAAAAAGGCAACAGTGCATGGGTGAAGTAGTCAAATCTTGATTACACATACAACTACAACTTTTTCCTCCACATTGTTATTTCCCTGTTTATTTTAAAAGCAAGCCAAAAATAACCCTTTCTGACCATCATTGCTTCAAAGGATGAAGTAGAAAGGAGGTCTGAGCAAGTGAAAACCTGGCATACTTCTTTAGATTTTAGAATTGAATGCTTTTAAAGAAAAGGCGAAAGCAAGTATCTCCTAAGACCTTTTTTTAGGAGAGTGCCTTCAAGTGGAAGCAAGTTTGGAGAAATCCGGGACCTTACTTTTTGGCGACGTTGATGTGGATGGATGAGCCTAGGATGGGAGTGAAATGGGAGCATTCTTGCATGATAATGCTGATGATTTTATGTGGAGCAAGTTGCTTTCTGACCAGCAGCAGCTCTTTTCAAACTCAAGAAGTGCAACTTACTCATGTCAGCATTGCATTAGCCCAGTGCTCATTTTTTAAAGATTGGTGATGTTCCATTTAAAAAACGCATATATATTTTACACAAGTTAATCTTTTCATCAGCATCGCGGCTGTAGATATTCAAAGACAGTCTCCATGCAGTTTGTGCACTCTGCCGTCTTTACATTACAAAATTCTTTTTTGTTATAAAATATAGGCTAAAGCATAATGAGTAAGGCGTAAAAAAGTCAAATATATAGTTTCTTCATTTACAAATGGTACATGAATATACATACATATGTCTATGTGCCTTCAAAAGTTTAGATGCTCTTTTGAATTGTAGCTAACCTCAAGCCAAAAAGGGGATTACTTCTATCGTAAAAAGGTAAAAGCAACAAAGAGCCTTAAATGCCTCGACGCTGTATTTCTCCAAAATGAAAAGGAATATTAAAGCAAGGAATTTCCCTAAATATACGCATATGCGGGGGTTTAGCTCATACTTGTAAAGTTATAGCCATAACTATTTTGAGCTTAAATGCAGTCATTCCAAAGAAAATAGAAACCCTTCCATACTTAAGTAGTAATTTGTTCGTATAAGCTCTTTAGTCAGTATATTCATGCCAAGATTCTTAAGAAATATTCATCCATGATTCTGTTTATCGTTTGTTTACGCTTCTGAGCTGTGAACGTCATTTTTCATTCGTGGAAACCAGAGGAGCTATCAAACTTCTCAAGAGCTCTGCATAATATTGATAACTTTAGTCATTAATTAAAACAATCTTGTCTTCAGACCTTGAAAGGGGATGAGTTGAAGTGTGGCTCGCTCGTTGCCTTTCACTGCTCAATTTCGGTCCTGACATGAGTGATTGTCTCACGTCGCCGCACCATGCAAAGCAAATCTAGTGAGATTTAATAGTAGTGCATTTAAACACAAAGCCCAAGCACAAAGAGATCGAAATGCCCTCGGAGATACTTAGTCGAGTCGGTGAGTTGAGTGCATAACCCTATTTTGGAAAGTTGTTATTTACACGAGATTTTGAACTAATGAATTGATATTAATTTGCATATTTGACGTAGCCAGGCAAGCCAAGATTGTGGGTGGCTCGTTCGCCCAGCCTGCCGAGTTTCCTCATCAAGTGATCCTCAGCTACAACGACGAATTAAATACAAGCGGCCAAATCGTCTTCAAGTGATTGCCGGGTTGCATGACCAGACCAGCATATCTCATGGAGCGTCGCGTTTCCTCTCTTCTTCCGGTGGGGATGAGCAAATTCGGAAGGCGCGATATATTTACATGCACGAAAACTACGTCTGGGAGACGGATATTAATGACATAGCTTTGATAGTTCTCTACTCTCCCCTGCAATTTAATAAGTACGTGAGTAACATTAGTTTGCCCAGAGAGAATGAAGAGTTTGACGGGTATGCAACAGTCTCGGGATGGGGGAGGACGGAGGAGAAAGGGAAAACGTCGGAGAAACTGAGGAAGGTGAAGATACCACTTGTCTCGGTTGAGACTTGCCGAAGATCATACAGAAAGGTCAGGTATAAGATCACGGATAATATGATCTGCGCTGGAGAAAAGGGACGGGACTCGTGTCAGGTGAAAATGATTGACTAAAAACTGCAGAAAAACAACTCCACTTGGATCTGTTTTAGTATAGCACTTGAGAACATTATATTATGTTTTTATATGAAGGGAGATAGTGGAGGTCCGTTGATTTGCACACGAAGTGATTCGACCTTGGTACAGTGTGGAGTGGTCTCATTTGGGCATGGCTGCGGGAGG
>JAHZMY010002967.1:0-10842 GCA_027743915.1 Seira sanloemensis | reverse complement strand
CAAATAGAGAAAAGGGGAAAAAGCAAGAAGCTGTTACAAACGAGCATGATCGTGTAGATTCTTTTTTAAAAAATGTTTTTTCTATGTATTTTGTGAAAATGCTGTTTCACGCTCAACAGCGAGTACATAATGCTACACAAAGATTTTGCTGCGGAGATGTGAATTGCAGAAAATTTCCTCTTTTTCAGATCTCACGAATCAGTAAGAGTTGATAATGGCTTCATGCTTATTGACTCGTAATAACGATTTCCATAGCTTATTTATTGACGATACAATTATCTGCACAAATTGGAAGCGTGTATACATAACTAAACTCTGTTAATTTCGAGTTAGGGCTATTATTGTGCAGTTCTAAAAACTTTGGGACGAGCTGTGGTAAGTGATTCCACGAAAACTGCTCTCCAAAAAATGACACACAGTTTAAAAGATATGTTGACGAATGTGAATGTTCCCTCAACAATGTATGGAAACTGGATAAAAATTATTTGGCTGTTTTCTTACGCAGATATTGTTCATATGCCGCATTTCATTTTTGTCACACATATATTCTTTTACAATTGTACACTGTCGGCCGTCTAAACCCTTTTGTGTAAATAACGTCGTAGCTTTTCATTTTCGCCACAAAAACTATCCTTCGCAAATATATGTAGACCGTCGGCCACTAATAACTTGATCTAGTCTTAACCTTTTTAAATGGCTATCCAGTCACCACAATTTTTGCAAATTCATATTTGGTCTTCGTATATAATTATTTTTGCGGAGCTCCTGTCCAAAGTTTTCGCCAGATTAATGCACAGACAACAGAGAGTTAAATCCATTGATTACGCGCGTTTTCCCTTGAACTTGGTTTTCTCAAACTATGTTGGAAATACTATTTTATAATTTATTTTAAAACTGCCACATTTGACAATCCTTGTACTAGTATGATTCTGCAATCTTGATTTTCCAATACAGATATTGAACCCGTTTACAACAAAATTCTACCCACATCTACATACAGGCCGTGGCCGTTACGCTGCGTATGTAAATATTCCGCAATCAATAAAATACTAATCTAATTGTTGTTTAGTGTCTTGAGTTTTCTTAATGGGGTATTCCTTTTTCCTTCCGGCAGTTTTCGTGCTTCCGTGGAAACAAGCTCATCACAGTTTTGTGTCCCAATCACAAGTCACAACTCCCCATATTTATATAAACATTTTTAGCCTTCGAGGGTATTTAATCGAACCACACAGAGCGGGCAGAAATGAGTGATTCGCCAATTTCTTTCTTCAGCCTTTTATTATTATGTCTTCTTCTCCATGCCATCGTCATATTAGCAGGCTCGAAGGGTTATGCTTCCAGTCTGACGAGAATTGTTTGATGTTTGGTAGGCGGATGGAAAAAATGTGTAAGTGCTGCAGCACATCTGCCTGGAAAAGTAAGCTTGTGTTTGTGCAAAAGAGCTTCTTCTAACCTCAAAATCCCTCAAAGGAGTTGTGCCCTTGAACCATCTCTCATCTTTTGACGAAAAATACTCATTGATTTGTAAATACAAATATTTTTCTATGTGTGCGAACAACTCCTCCCACGCCAAACAAACATCAAAAGTCTTCATCCAACAAGTTTGGTTTTATCGGGAGTCATTATCCATGTCTGGCATACATCATGTTTGATTTGATGAGATACTTATCATTTGCTGTTGAACAAGCTCAATTGGACCATCATCATAGATTCGTCTAAGGGGGAAACATGCTGGAAGGGAAATCAATCATCTTGATTTTTAGGCAGATTTTTATTTGTTGTATAGGAAATTATAAAAGGAACGATTCGACATGGATGGCAAAGCTTAATTCCTATATTTGTACTTCTAAAGTGGTGCAACTATTTTTATATTAATATGTGTATAGATATTAAACACAAGTTACTTAATTATGAATAAAAGTTTATAAAGACGATTATGCCAAAAAAAACTCATTTTGGCACTTTGATTGCAGCTAGTAACCAAATGAAACATATGTTAATAAAATGTTTAAAAATATATATCGGCCGTGAATGCGAAAAATGGTAATATGCTACAATTGCTTTTTTGGGAATATGGCAATATACAATGTATTTTAAATAAATAGCATAAAATCCGGTTTATGCAAAATAACGTATCAGAAACACTCTCAAGTTATACGGAATTCTATACAAACAAAAAACTATCTACCAACCAGACCTACATTCAATATGTACATATCTCTTCTCTTCACAATCCCACTTCCTGCATTTCAAACCACCTTTCGCAGTCATATCATCGATTGATGTCTCCCTTGAAATGGAAAATTTGTTCTCCGAAAAAGAGATTTCAGCTTAATTACTAATTACAGTCCAAGTATAAGTGCTTCGTTCCTATGCCAAGCACATGTATCTCTGATAATTGTAATCCCTCCCACTCACTCAGACTTCATCTAGTGAAAAAAAATCTCTACTTTTTTTGTGTAACTCTCCACTTGACACATAAGAATTGTGTAATTTCATTCAGAGAAAATGTGCCTAATCTTGAGCATGTATAAGTGTTTGCGCTCATTAGTCTTTAGTTTTTGAAAGAGCGATTCCCGTTTCCCGAGAAAAGACAAAAAAAGATTTCTCTTCTTCTTAAAGTAAAACTCAATTAAGCATGAAATTAAGAACAGTTCTTGGAACCAATGGAATTATTATGAGTGAAGTGTTTAGTACAAAAACACTTTTTTTCACTGGAGACTATTAAAAAACGTAGAATGGGAAAGAATAAAGTTCATACATATGTATATGGAGCATGAGACAAGGGGAAAGTGACATTTTGTACAATGTGCCATGAAACTGGGAAGCGGAGGTGGCACAGGCAAGGCAATGACGAGTCTGTGTAACTCTCGATAATCTCAAGCCGTAATTCCAACTAATCCACTTGACGCAACCAGGCCTTTCGACGAACTCGTGCTTTAATGCGCATTGTCTGAGACGAAAATAAGCATGAATTTTTTAATGAAATGAAAAAAGTGAAGGAAAAACCAAATAAGGAAAATTTGCATTCGCATATACTGCTTACAAATTTAACATTTATCATTCACAATTTACATACTATTAAAATTTAATGTTTGAAGGAAAACCGAAAACGTTATAAGTAAGGATTGTGCTTGCAAGTATTTTATTGTATTCGAAATAGGTTCGGTGAAGAAAGGTCAAATAAATTTGCTAACCTCCCCAAGAATACTAAACTAAAAACGTTAAAGCACTTAAATGCAATACAAAATTCCGAATAAGGGATTGAATCTTTATATCATAATTACCTATATTTAAATATGCAACTAAGTATATGAATTTTATGTCAAAGTAAGTCTTCCTTTGATTTTTGCAGCATCCATCCGAGAACAAATTCAGACTTGTTGGCCATTCCACACAACTTTTCATGATGCGAGAGCATTCGAATGACACCTGAAGCTATTCTCCACGGTAAACCATTGAATGCCAAAGATACCACTTGCCTCTTGACAATCGGAAAAAGTGCATAAAAGAAACAAATTTTGTACAATGAATTCATTTCGGAGTGCAAATCAATTTCCTAAAGACATCACCAGCTGGAAATTCCTCGTTTGAGCTGAGCTGAAGTTAGCGATGTCGAATTCTCACGAGGAGAAAACGACGGCTAAAAAGTTAAAACGGTGACTTTTGCTCACACATGTTAATTCATACTTCGTGCCAGTCTTACATTCCAGAAGGGATTTTCCTCCCAAGGTTATTCGATTTAGTGGAAGCATTATTTTCGTCAACTCTTGCCTAAAACGTTTCAGCCTTTTTGAAATGGCATTTTTCTCTCTCTCTTTCTGTGAAAATTGTCTCCTGTATTTGCATTCATTCACGCGTTCACTCCTCGAGAGACTGGGGAAAATGGTCTCTCGGATGCGATTCCTCACCATCTTTTCTGCGCCTCTCCGCTTTAAATATAATTTTTTTGTGCGCCGAAGGACATAAACAAATTAGAAAGCTTTACTTCGTTGACTTAGCTCCAATGCTTTTATTTCATTAGTGAATGCGTAATTCCCTTATATTGTCTCCTGCGAACTTTTTTTTGTGCGCCGAAGGACATAAACAAATTAGAAAGCTTTACTTCGTTGACTTAGCTCCAATGCTTTTATTTCATTAGTGAATGCGTAATTCCCTTATATTGTCTCCTGTGAGCGTCATCTTCGACTTGGGCTTGGGAAAGCAGGGAAGGAAGGAAGCATGTGCGAAAACTGATTTTTTTGTAAAGTAAGTAAAGTACATAAATAAATGAACAGGGCAGCCCAATCTTCCATGAGTGGAGTTTGTGCCACAGACTGATCAAATGGCAAAAAAAGAATGATATAAAAATACTACACATACCTTGCAAAAAAATTATTGCTAAACACAGTTTTATAAATATTCATAAATAAATGACATTATAGGTAGATATTCTTTCCACATAAATTACAAAATATGAAAAGAGACAACTTGATTTTAAAATAAGTTGACCCTGGAAACGAGCGAATGGGATGTTTGTTATTGATTTAAATACTTGCATGCATCCAATTTTTCCTTAAAAACGTCGAGGTTTTCAGCTAACACGTCTAATTTGTGTCTCAAAACACCCAATTTTTCTGTAAAACCGTCCATTTTTTCACTTGAAACGCATAATTTTTCTCTCAAAACCTTCAAGTTTTCTTTTAAAATGCGCCACGTGCAATTCTGGCATTTTCCAACTCGACTTTGAGACATTGATGAGGTCTTCCAAAAAAGCGATTTAATAGAATTGAATCTCATCTCGGGCAAAATTACGCTGCAAAATTTTGAAAAGCCGTGTTTCCAGGCACACGAGCACATCTCAGACCCTGTAATGAAAAGCCAGGGAAGAGGGCGAACGAGATAAGTAAACTGCTCTTGTTTCTTCTCGTCATTTTAACCTGATCAAAGTGATCAAAGTCCGCTCGTTCCATTTCACTTGACTCGCTCGGAATAAGTGGGCTTTCCAGCTCTTTCTCTTCTGGAGAAGTACAAAAGTAGAGAGTCAGAACCAGGCACCAGGAGCACATCACAGAGGCGTCTACGGTTTGTCTCTCTCTAAGATCAAAGAAAATTGTTACAATGAAGCTCGAAAAGGTGGGCGACGCACGTGCCGTGCTACTAATAATTCTAGCCTATAATTTTCATATGGTTTAGCCATGGATTTGATTACTCTGTTTTGCAATATCGATGTATTTATTTATTGTAGGTTTTATTTGAAGTTCGTGCATCCAGAAAAATATGAAAGAATGGTTTGCGCAAAGACAGTATTATTCATTTTGTGCTTTCGACTGACTCTTTTCTGGGCATCCTGAAGACATTCCTTGTAAGTCAGGCCTTGAAGCTTTTTTTGCAGGTGCACAGTTGCTGACTCGGTCGAAGAACAAAGCCTTGCTTCGTTATTCAAAATGCACAATTTAGGAAGGTGGATACAGTACAGACTCTATATAAAAGAATATTGCATATAGTAATAATCTCCCTACAGAAGTGTAGTTGAACCTTCCTTATTAGAATTGCCATGTTAAAAGTTCTTTCTATAAAAAATCTCTATATGCGTGAATTCTCTGTAAAAGTTACAATTTTTTTCATTCTACAATTATCCTAATACATTTGTAAAGAATTGTATTTCTTTGCAGATTTCAGTTTTTTGCCCAGATTTTTATACATTCATTATTGTTTAATGACAATTAATAATTAGGAATGTCCTTTTTGTCCCTTTAATGTGCACAAAATAAGCCTGATCAAAACTGCATAAAATATGCAAACTCCTGCTGAATAAATGCGTCTTATAATTTGTTTCAGGTTGCCGTACTAGTATTGGATTTTTGTCATTTTAATTTGACACTCTGGGGTCTCGACAATATGAAATTTGTCGGATATTACAGTAACCTGACTCCAGTGGTTGATATGGCATATTCTTACAGATCAAAGCAAAGCATTTTCAATCAAAGTTCCTCGCCAATTTATACTCGCAATCCTCATGCCTCATGTGAAATTTGCAAAAATGATTCTCTATAAGGAATAAGAACTAACTTGTTCTAGTCATATAATGTATAATATGTAGATATTGCAATTCTTCTTGAGTACTGTTATTTAGAGTTTCCACCATACTTAAGTACATGTACAAAGTAGGAGTTGCACTGAGCTCATTTTCGTAAAATACCTAGCAATTTACCTTGCCTGCCTCGAGAGTCTTTGTTTTTTTTGTGCAAAAGCAAAATTCTCATTTTGGCGAGCCACATAAGAGCAGTGCAAAAAGAGGCTTATGAGTGCATATGAGCGGAAGCGTATGGAGTATTTGAGTAGTGGCACTACCGAACGCCTAATTGGATCATATCATCATGGCTCACTTTCAATTTGAGTACTGTTATTTAGAGTTTCCACCATACTTAAGTACATGTACAAAGTAGGAGTTGCACTGAGCTCATTTTCGTAAAATGCCCAGCAATTTAACTTGCCTGCCTCGAGAGGCTTTGTTTTTTTTGTGCAAAAGCAAAATTCTCATTTTGGCGAGCCACATAAGAGCAGTGCAAAAAGAGGCTTTAGTGCATATGAGCGGAAGCGTATGGAGTATTTGAGTAGTGGCACTACCGAACGCCTAATTGGATCATATCATCATGGCTCACTTTCAATTAGTCTGATCGACGCCGCATTTATACTGCTTTCAGAGGGACTTGGGTGAAAACACTGTAATTTTGAGGAGAAAGTGCATATTTCAATTTCCATTTCACTTTGAGCACTTTTATTCTCTCGAGTGGCTGGTCAAGTTCAAGGACTTTTTTGTACACTGTAGCTCACACTCACACACGCAAAATTAATGAGTTTTCACTTGAAGTACATGATTTGCCTCGTGGAATTTAGACGAGGCTAATAGTGTCAGGACACACCAAACCCAAAATTGGGGGAAAACTTTCAGAATGATATTTCCACATTTTTGACGGATGTTTAATTTCAACGTTACACAATTCTTGGAAGCTATATTGACGCCAACTTGACTCACAGAAGTATTGAAAATTCGAATAATCGAATGGGCAAAAACCCTAAAAAAGAGATTAAAAACAAAGCTCTATTTTACTTTATCGTGTTTTATTTTTTAGATAACGAATTAAGCCTTACGGCTTCAATTTAAACATTCAAAGTATATGTTTACATATACATATTACCCAGTTAATTGCTATCCTAAGCAAAATGTGGCAAATTTTTTCAAGTTGAGTTCGATGAAACTAAAGTTAAATTTATGTGACATTTTTAAATTAGAAACTGGGTTCGATTTTAAGCACTAAAAGAAATGATGCATCTAAAAACCGAGTTGGCTGCAACAAAGCTTATTTTACGAAACAGAATAGAACTACCCTGCCAGTAAAGAACGAACTATCCACTGAACAAATTTTTCTGCCATATAACATTACCACAAAAGTATATATCAGCAAACCCCTTTCGACCAGTTTTCCCATTTGGCTAAAAAATCGCCAGTTAGAGCATGAACAAAAGCTTAAACGAAATGAATGAATCCTTTGCATATCTACTTTAACAAATTCAGTGAAACCTTGCCTGAGCTTTTTTCCGCATTAAAAAATTAAGTTCTAGATTTGAAATGTGCAATTTTTACTTACAAAGTTCAAGATACATAATATGTACATATTATGTATGTAAGTACTCACATCAAATGAGAGTCTCGAATGAACCATGCAACCTTGATATGAAGAAAGGAATCTCGTCAATCCCCGTTGAAAAGTAATTAAGGCCAAGTCTGCATTCATTCCATCTCCTTCTCCTCAACTCATAAGCTCATTATTATTAACGTCAGTTTTTTGTGAAAGTTTTTCTTTTCTCTCTGTTTCATCTCTTCTCCTTTCAAGAAGATACATATATGCCTATGCTTATTAGCACACATCTTCCAAAAAGATATGGTACAAGCATAAAGCTACACGTCGTCGTCGTCTACTCGGTGAACTTGACAAGATAGCGTTGATGAAGGAGACCGCATGATGTGAATAAAGTATCAAGTGCCGAGGTTAACCTGAAGTAAAAGTTTGGGGTTTCTGTTTTTTTTTCTGCAAGGAGTATCGACAAGCCGCGAAAGCTCTTGTCTTCAACAGCTCACAGAGACCATAATATCGCTTTGCAAATGTTGTTTGTGGACACGGCGTTTTTTTTTGTATTTTTTTAAATGAACACGGCATTTTTGGTCGTTTTCGGAAATGGACAAAGCGGTTTTACTTTTTTGGTTCAAAACTGGACAAGGCAATTTTAACCTTAGTGGATATTTCATTTCACCCCAAAAAATCGTCTTGTTCATACATACATTTACATTACACTTTCATACGTGTGGATAGCTGTGGATCTAATTCGCTGAATAATATATGGCCCCGCACTGGACAAGAAAAATGCTTTAGGTGATACCGTCAACTATTTAAGAATTGGGAAGAAGTAGAATTAGCAGCACTTTTGATAAAGTTCACGTACGTAATCAAATCAAATTGTTTTTGCGGGAAAAAAGTTCACAAGTTTTTAAACAGACACTACATGAGTTCGTGGGTAAATTCGCAAGGAAAAAGAAGCTGCTTCTTAATCTTCAAGGGTGACATACATACATATGCTGTCATTTAAAAATACTTTTGAGAATTTTGTATTTCGGAAATATTTTGAGACTTTAGTCGTCAAATCAACATGATCTGCCATAAGTGTGGCCTAGGTTAATCTGTTGTACTAAAATAGTTTCTAAACATATTTCAACAACGACGTGAAGTCACTTAAATATGGCTTATGAAAACAGTTTCCACATCAAAGGCAAAAATTCGATTTTGAATCTGTCTTTCTTTTTTTTGCAAATGCCGGTTTACATGCTGTCATACAAGATTGTTTTTAAAGCAAAGCTTTAGACTTTTAACTTAAAAAAGAGGTATTTAATTATCTACGTGGTACGCACCACCCCAGCCCCATACCTTGTGCCTCCCCCATTTTCCCCAGCTCTCATCAAAATCATATTTAAAGCATCTTACAAGACCATGAATTAATGTAAAACGGTCCTTCCCAATCTCTCTCCACAACTTCTCACACTCGCAAAACCTAACCACCGCTCTTCTCTTCCACGACTCTCTCCCTCTCTTTCTCTTTTCATCTGAAACCGACAAAAAAGCGGTTAAAAAAAGAAAGGCCGTTTGTCCTTCTCCATTTCCCAGCTAGTCAAAAACGGCCTCTTTTCTCCCGCGACTCTCTGGCTTCTTGTTCTTTTCACAATGTGGATTGGGTGGAGGCTCTCTCTCTCTGTGAGAACTTCACGCATAAAAATACTTTCTTTGTGGCTCTGTTTGTGTGTGTGTGTGTGCCGCGGTTACAACTGTGACTGAGCCTCTTCCACTTTGTGTCAGGGGACGAGGAATCTAAGCGTTACGTAAACACACGCCAACACATACATATAAAATTTTTGAGCAGGTCTTTCACGAATTTGAATCCGCTTGGAAAGTCCCGTCTTATATCTTAAAGCTTTCGCACACATCGAGCTTGGCGTCACTTGTGAACGAGCCCTTTTCAGAAGGAGTGAAACTTTGTGTGAGCAAAGTGCAACTTTTTTCTTCTCCAAACAAGGGAAGAAAGGAATAGATACATTCATACATACATGTGAAAGAGGCAGATTCCTTTTTAAAAATGAGTAGATTTTTTTTATCTCGTGTGCGCTATAGCAACCACCCACAAAAAACGCGTATCGATCTCTTTTCCCACCATCACCACCGCCAACATACACATTGCAAAACTTGTATAGAGGCTGAGAGATAGTGTAAAATATGCTTATAAAAGGGAAAAGAGGAGTTGATGCTGACTACCATCACTTTTCGTTTTTTTTTGGAAGAAGAGGAAAACTCTCTTTTTTGTTTCCCTTTTTGGTGTCCACGTGAAGCGATTTCAGATGGAGAAGCTGTGTGTGTGTGTATGTGTGTGTGTGGGGTTTGCCGTGTTTTTTGTCAATGTTTTACAAATGGATTCGGATGAGAAGGAAGGATGAAGGAGATGAAAACATGGATGTAAAAAAGTTTTACTGGGGATTCATACGACCATTCACCAAGGTTTTTTTGGAGACTTTTGGCGGAGACGCTTTAGGTGATTCTGGAACAGGGCTGGGGCTTTGGGATAAGACGTTTACAACATGTCTGGGATGGGGGCAGAAATTGTAGGGTTGAATCGAATCAAGTTGTCACCGAAATGTAGAGAAGTCGTGCACACTTGAAATTACGAAATAGCTAATCAGCATACCGGGTTTTCTGATTTCGTTCAGAAAGTGTTCCGGATTGCTCGATGTTTTCACGTGGTCAATTGTCTACCTTTCTAGAATAAATTCGGAAATTAAGCCCAAGTTCAAATTACTCGGGCCCCAAATGAGTTAAATTTATATGTTGCACTGCTTTAGATTTCTATGAAATTGAGTTATTTTTTTTGTTTTAGGATGACATTTGCTTCGATGCAAGGGTGATTGCCCAAAATTTGAATAAGGCTGGTGGCTGGTTAAACGATTTTGGATCTTGGGTGAAGGAAACCCAGCGTGTGGCCAACTCTGGCCCGAGTCATAATAATAAAAAGGAAAGTCAACAGTCGTCAAAGTTCCATCTCGCTCATTGTCACCAACTTCCTTCTTTCTGACTTTGCTCGTATGCACGTAGATATGTACAAGCGATGTACTACAGTAACCAACCAATATTGTTGTCAGTTTTTTTCCTTCTTTACCCAACTTTTCTTTCGCACATGAACATGGAAATGTCAAATGTATAAACTTTACATTTGAATTAGTAGGCGAGCTGAGGCTCCGTGTTCCAGGGAAGAGTTCTATTC
>JAHZMY010002966.1:0-11187 GCA_027743915.1 Seira sanloemensis | reverse complement strand
GGCTTAAAGTTGGCTTCACAAAAAAGCCATTGTATTTATAATAAACTGTGTATTTCCTTACTATTTCTGTACTGGATAATTCACTATTTTTAATGCATCCTGCGTAGGTGCCATTCCGACCACGAAGGTATATTACCACTGCGGCTTTTTTTTATAAACACGTTGAATTAGACATGCTGTCTGAAGAAACTGGCTCTAGACTTATGTCCATTAACATATTATTCCATTCGCTTTCATAAGCTTATCTTAATTATTTAAAAACTAAAAGCAAACCTCTGTAGCTATTAAGGCCATGGAAATGCTTGCCAAGTACCTATATTTGCTTAATCTGTAAAAATATTAAAAAAGCTAGTAAAAATTTAGTCTCGCTATAGTCCTAATTAAATTTTTATCTGATTGCCGGTCCATGTTGTCTGTGAAACATTTTTAATTTCCAAAAGTTTGCTCGTGGCCCACTTGATCATAATGTCAATACATTTTTAGTAGATATACTAAATAAGAAAGCTTAAATAAAATCATTTGTACGCCATGCGACATCCTCTTGCATTTGCTAGGTCTAAATTCCCTAGCCTATTTCCACACATAATCAACTTAAAATATAATTCAACATCGAAGCAAATTATGCTTCCTTTACGCTCTACATATTTCAAACAAACATTTTGATGAAAGCTTCAGTTGAGTATACAACTTGTAGCAATGTCAATAATTTTGCTCGAATACTCCAAGCTTAAATTGAATGTTGCTACCAGTTGCAGTATTTCTTCCAACCCCATTTTAAAGTAGAAAAACTCAGCCGAATTATATCTACATATAGTTTCCATAACTCTTCATACATTTATGCCAAATAGTCTGCAAACCAAATTTCATAATTTATAATTTAATTATTATAGTTATTCCAACAATCATGTTTCAAATTATGTTCAAAGTGATTGCATGGGGCACAGGGTTACTTTTAATAGTTCAATTTTCGTGTACCTCGTCCGACCTTGCAGTAACCCTGCGGCCCTATTCTAGTATTTTCAAACACTGTACCATTTACACAGGCCCGAGTGCCTCCAAAAAGCTACTCAATAACGATGAGCGAGACACTGCTTTGTCCGTATTTTCTTTCGAGCATGACAGTGTCGTCAGTCACGACGATGTCTTTGGAAGTCGTGTGCGCCTACACTCCAGCAACCAGCAAAATTTTGACGAATATTATGGATTTAACTGGCAAACTTACGAATACATGCGTGTATACGAAAAACATTATTACAGCGACTTTTGTACTCTTCTGCTACTCTTGCCGACGTCACTGTATTGGACGCAATCCTTGCTTGGATCGAACGGGCGTACACTGGACCTAACGGAATTTCACCTGAGGGGGGTCTTCTGGCAAAGAAGGGTTTCCTTTCCCCACTTCGTGCTGAGCATAATCGGAGACACCTTATCACATGTTCGGTATGACACTCGCTGGAACGAGATGCAGTTTCGCATAGGTTATCTACTGGCTGGGAGTAGGCACTTGCTGTCTTTTCTGGGAAGGAACGAAACCTTTATTGGTTGCTTCACTTGTAGTAAATATGAAGATGTTGGGATCTGTACACAATCCAGTTACTCTCTCGCTGCAAATATTTTTACCATTCAAAAGTTGGATATCCTGGAATCAAGCGGAATTTCTCAACCCAACAACGAATGGGATCGATTGCATGAAAGAAATTGGAACGGGTTTGGGTGCGCCTCCAACCATAACTCAAGGACATTTTTTGGAAGAGGCGCATGTCCAAGTGAATACCATTATGGGCAGGGTGCAAGAAAACTCCAAGAGAAAACGACATTCTACCCTGAGTCTTGCGTGGAAAATTACATTTTGACACATAAAAATTGCACCAGGTGCAAATGGTGGGTAAATGCCAAATATGACACTATAGATTACACGGGGAAAGCGGAAGACTCGCATGTCATTGTCCACGGAATCAAATGGCTCGGATGGACGTACTTCCTGGTTCTCACTGAAGTCGAAAGCCAAGGTCTGAAAGAAGTTTCAATAAACTTTGCCAAGTTCTTTACGCCACTCCAAGGTAAAGTCTGGATTTCTTTTGGAGGTATTGCATTGTACACCATTGCATCCCTACATATCCTAGTATTTGACTGGCAGCTGGAAAAAGGTACTTCGAATGGTAAATTGGCTCATATCCATTCTCTTGGAACAGGAAGACGAATCAGAGAAGAGCCGATATTATTACCCGATAATTTTTGCTTGGATGATGCTTACATTCTTCTTTAGAAACTTTTACAGTTTCTCCATGTACTCTGACTTGACCAGTAAGAACATTCCCGACAATCTTCCCGAAAACTCGCATAGTCTCACCGAGATACTGTATACGAACAACCGAACCGTATTTGTGGAAGGAAGCTTAGAAAACATTTTAGAGAGCAAGTTGCCGCTGGTTGAGAAACTGGCTCAGCAGATCTACACGATTGACAGTTTCATATTGGACGAGGATGAAGACAACAATGACCTTGGGAAACTAGAATCTTTAATTTCTAAAGCATCGAGGTCGAACGGAATACAGTGTCGTAAGGATAAAAGGCGTCGCGAAGGTCAATGTGAGACAAAGCACCAGTTCATGTTGGCAACTGATTTCTGGAGAGCGGCAATGGTACACATGTTTTCCCTTAAACTAGGGCGTATGATCATGTTCAAGTCTCCATCGCAACCGGCGTTTGTAGTGTCGCCCGTGTTTTGGAAACTTCAGCGCCGACATTTCTTTACTGAGGGATTTGCTAGGAGTATTACAGGACTGGAAGAATCTGGGATAATTTGGTACCTGCAAAACTGGTTTGACACGATTTATTTGTGCCAGAAATTGGGCAACTCTGGCTGGGCCTGGGTGTTGGGTGGTGGAACAAACAGGAATTTTTATGGCTTGGTGTTGATGTACTTTGAGATGTCGAAGGAGACGAGTATATTCCCCTGGGACTTTCTGTATGATGACGCAGAGGAGTTTGAGCGCGCGAGGTTGGCTGAGTTCAAACTCATATTTGTATTGCATGCTAGCCTCTGTGGGGTTTGTATGGGCGTTGCAATCATCGAGTGTCTGGGATACCTAAGAGAAATGTTCTAGGTGGCAAATTTAGGTCGTTTGATTAACTCACTCAGTTTCCTAGCTTACCTTTTTGGTAAAACAGCATTCGCTTATGGTACAAATGTTTTGTTGGCGGGAAGCCAACTGCTACGGCGATTAAACATCAAATAGTTATTGACAGCGGAATACTGCAAACACCATTTCATAAAGGTACCTATATTGTCTATATTTATTTGCGTAGTGCACAGAAAGATTAAAACAGTGTTAAAATAGATGTACATACTTTGCTCTCAATGTCTAGTCAGAACTTAGCTGCCTCGTCAGATGCTTACATGGGAATTGCCCGTTGGGAAATATGCTGTAGGTTAATGCAAATTATTAAAAGACGCTTTGGCAGGGTCGTGGCGTAAGTATGAGTTTATTTATATAAAAACACGATATATGTAATAGTCTAGGTATGTATGTACTTCTTGGATATTTTGAAAAACCAATAAACATGCCGCTGGTAACACAACGACGCCGTGGCCTCGAACGTAACGGAGTGAACTCCGACATTTGAATTATTTTTTTAGAACACTATTATCTGTTTTAAATACATATTCGAGTATCTACATCAATGGATCAATGGCTGCCGATATTGTAATCAGTACCAAAAATGTTCTTGAGCCGCATTCTGCTCCATCCTTCTTCTCGCCTCCATCCTCCCTCTCAAATAATTCCACACAAATTCACCCCCAACCACGAGCAGACAAAAGCCACAGCACTCTCCCCAAATCACAAAGATTGCTGCCACCTTCCCCTCAATCCTCAACTTGATCGGCCTCTTCCCGCCCTCCCCCTCCAGCAACTTCGCCCTCCCCACAAACCTATTCCTATCTTGAACTCTATCCGCATAATGCATTTCATAATGCTCCTGAATCCACCTCGTCACAGCTCCACTTTCTATCACCCTTCGAAACCCTCTGGCAACCCTCTCATGGCCCGGCGGCCGTATCACAAAGAAGGATGGACCCGTGCTTATAACCTCCCTCCCAACGTGGCATTTTTTGTCATCATGACTCAAAGATATGTTCAGTGACCTTCCTCTGCTCAAGATGAGGTTATTCACTTCCGTCGCAAAACTTAGCGCTTGATGCCACCACATGATGATCGCCGTACCCGTGTGATTTAAGAGGTTTGGCACGTAGCTTATGAAAGCCGTCGGGGTTCTGATTCTGTGTTTGATGCATTTCTTCCCTCGACGCATTTCCCTTATTAGGGTGAAATTCCGTGAAACATGAAATCTTTCAGGTTTGTTTAAACCCATGTTAAAACTTAGTACGGCGCCCATGTCCACAGTGCAATCCAAGCTGAAGTTCTGTTCCTTCAGAGAATCGAAATCAGTCATTGTAAAATCTGGTGGCGGGGCTATCATAAAGACAGTCATACTTGCCGTGTAATAGTTAACAAGGATTATCGTGGTGAACATCCACACGACGAAGAGCTGTGAGGTGTGTTTGCCACTTGAAAAAGTTGTGTTTGCACTTGGGCTGATGAGCACAGACAGTGACGTGAGTAAGCTCTCAAGAAATGACAAGCAATTTTGTCGCTCATCCCAAACGCGATAAGCCAACAAGGAGACTAGAACCAATGCAACTACAAGAGCGGTCCAAGTGTAAATGTCAAAGGTGTCCAGGAAATAGGTCCAGTTCCAAACGGAGTCATAAAGTATTGTTCGCTGTGAACAGTAAACGAAATTAATGTCCCAAGAAAGGGGCGACGTGAGAAATGCGACGGTGTTGGAAGACTTGTTTGCGAGTTTCCTTTCCCTGTTGATGTTTTGTACTTGAAGAAGAGGAACGAACATGGGGTAACGGCCTTTCCTGTACTTTGGGTGGCCGATGGTGATGAACGTGGAGTTCACGGAGTTTGCGGCCAAGCTGCCGATGATACAGAATATACCCCAGGCGTTCCACGTCGAGGCGACGATGCTGCCAAAGCTGTGGTAGTCTCTAAAACGGCTGAAGTTGGTGAGGAGAAAGTCCATATAGGTTTGGTTGTTGTACCATTCAAACACCAGATAGCTATGGGGGTCACCAGCCATTTTTTGAAAGATACGTAGCTGTAAGATGTTGAGGTGTTAGGTGTAACATGTTGACGATTGCCACAAGCGACGAAATTTGTCCGACAGTTGAATAAATTCTCCTTACATTTGTGGTGTTTATAAAAAGTAGCCGTTTAATTCGGTGTCGTCTTAAAGCATGGTGTCAATTTTCTCCTAAGATTTTGGTAACTGTCAGATTAAGTTGCATAACCTGGCGGTGTTGTACATATTTTTAGGTCCAGGTAATAGACTCGGTGTTGCGTTCAATAGCAATATACATAATATGCAAATTTTGCTGTTGTGTGCGTGCACGATAGACAATGGCAAAGTGGAAAGTTTACGCAAGAATACGTCGCATGTGGAAAACAGTATGAAAACAAGCTGAAGACAGCCTTTGTTGTTCAAGTGTGTGCCCTATTGTCATCCTACAATTATGGTATGAGCGGACATTTATGTACATACGTAACGAAATTATTACAAAACAAGGCTATTGTGTAAGTATATACTTATTGTTACTACTGCGTATTCCTTGATGTTGACGTTGAATGTAATGAACTGGTTCTTATGTTTAAGTAAAGATATAACCTCACCAGCATTTCCGACCGAGGGGATGAATTGTCTCAATTTTTAATGGTAACTACTACATAAATGTATAGAATATTTCTTCCAAGAAATACGTATTTGTATTCGTTGCGTTACTCGGGGTATACCCCGAAAACCTTGTCGAAGCATTTGCGCTAGTTTGAGTCCAGTCTTGAGTTCATTTACTACTTCATTTACTATTTCATTTCCTCGTCTTGAGTTGCCCCAATCTTAACCAAAAATATTTGTGTATTGGTTAATGCGCAAAATGTATAGACCTCGAATTGGACAAGCTTCTCTTTGGTTCGCAGGGTTAATGTGTAGGCGCTAGTATTGCGTCTAACAATGCGATATTTGAAGTTTAATGTGAAGGTCTATGCCATTGTTGTCGTAATTTAAGTATTTTCATGTTCCACACGATACCCGTTCTTTTCTGTAAGAGTTTGTATATAAGGTTCGATGGTTTTTGACCTTGTCGAAAGCAAACATTCAGTTCTAAATAGATATATGTATATCATTTATGCATAAAAGAAATTATTTACAACTACAAACAACAGAATAACACATTTCAGCCTGAACCCGGACACGTTCTGCAACAAAAACAACTCCGCAAATTGATAAAAGTTGCACTTGGAGACGAAAGACGAGAAGAAACTCTTCCAGGCTTGCCCTTCCCTCACTATTCCGCGCCAAAGCCGATCCGTTTTGTGGCAGGATGCCCTCAACAATCTCTTTATTAGAGTATATTTCCTCATGGAGGTTTGCAAGAGCAAACAAGTTGAGCTCTCTAAGGTCATTCGTAGACTGCTTATAGCTCTCTTGCAATATTGATGCAATGATGAGACGATTCCATCGCAACATGAAAGACCTTATCCCTCCTTCAATCAGCGCAGCCATTTGTCTAAAGAACAGGTCAGTATAAAAATGTTTTCCTTCCGACGCCCAAAGCTCCATATCTGAGTTGAAAGGCAGCTGATGAATAGGTCTGTGCATGGTCCTCCTACTGAAAGTCATCAGATGTAGGTGAAGGTCACGCAGATACGGCTCCTCATTAACAAAGGAAATTCGACCCACAGTTGGACAATTCGTCGAGTACTTTTCCGTCCTATATCTGGATGCGATACCGCACCTGAGGGGTTCGAGTTTTGAAACATTTAGAATTGTATTCGGCCCACGAAACATCCAATCAAAGTCATCCGTTGTTATATACAATTTATTTAACAAGCTTTGGTAGAATTTGGAGAACAGGTTTGTAGAATTTCCTAGACCTTCGGCGACTTCTTTAACGCTTGTGAATGCATCAAAGTTGATATGCATCTTGTGGCTGGTGTTAAATAGCTGTGATTTTTCCTCCGGGAGATCTTTGAAGGTTGCCGTTGCCGTCAACTCGGTGTACATCGATGCGCCGTAAAAGTTTCGCAAAAGAAATGACGCAAACAACCAAACCAAAATCAGCTGGTAGTTGAACGTCGACCTGGAGCAGGATTTGAAGTCACCGCCTTGCTCAAGCAGTGTAGAGATGAGCCAGAACGCCCAAGTGTGCAACCAACCTCCATTTTTCTCCGTTTGAATGAAGGCAATGTAAACTGAAACTGAAATGACTCCTAACACAATCCAAACTTGTTTACAAAATGGTTTTAAAAACTTTACAAAATCCTGAGTCACTCTAGGCTGGGACTCCATGTGTCCCAACAAAGTAAAGTAGTTCATACCGCTCCAAGTCGCCCCAAATGGTTTAAAATTTATTTCCATAAGTTCCGTCGGATTCAGGAAGGACGTTCTAATTCGCAGAGGTTCGTAAACAACTCTAAATGCCGTTAGGTTCTTGTCCAGCTGAATGTACAGGCCCATGCAGTACACGTCGTTTATGTTCCCCAACATTTTAACCTTTCGGTTTCGGGCGAATATGGCACTGGGACATTGCATGATGTATTCTTGAACGCCAGGCGGAGCGCCAAAGTTGTTCCAAATCCTTACGTTTATGCTGTACCAGACTTTGTCCAAATCCTCCAAATTACTGGGTATATGCTCAAAAGTAAATGTTGTCTGATAAAGTATGTTATGATCAAGCAAACCCTTGGAACAGCTGAAGCAGCCCATGTGAAGTTGACTAGATTTGGAATGTGTCAAAACCAGTACGAATTTTGAGTTCGACATGATAGGAGGCAACGAGATGTGCGCACTTTTCCAAGCGTTGCCCAATGTTTTAAAAGTCTGGGGGTGTGCAAAGGCAATGACATACGTTGGAAATGCCAACTTCCAGCCGATGACATTTGTATACATCCCGCGGAAAAAGACGTTTGTCAGGTTGACATGGCTTAAATTGGAATTGAATTCTGATCCATTAATCTTATAAAAATTTGGAGGTATAATCAACACACTACATGGACTGATATGGTGCAGGCCTCTGAAGACATTGATAAATGGAACATAATGATGCTTCCAATACCATTGGGTCCGATTAACGCGCTCCTGGTCCAAATGCATGGGATATTTCCCGGAAAAATATGAGTTGTGGGAGGTCACGTAATTCAAACCTGCAATAAAAGTACTGTATAATTGGTCCATCTCGTCGATTTCACATTCTGCGGACTTATTTTTTTCCTGTGCCAAATAGAAAGTGCAGGTTTTTAGAGATTTTGTAAAGTCGTGAATCAATGCTTTCAATGGGGCTTTAATAAGGGCAGTGGAGATGGAGTGGGCTGAAATTGAAAACGCAAATTAAAAACCTTTTGTTGTACCAAAAATTGTACATGACCAAAATTATTGAAGGTTATATATAGTCATTACTCGGGGAATGACGTCGTAGTTTCTACTAAATGAAAACCATAAACGCAATCTATCCGAGTAGTAATAAAAGCGTACCTCGTCAATATTGACGTAGTGCTTGAAACTATTTCACTTTGTCGATTAAATAATGAAATAGCTTTTATAGTATCAAAACATAGTTTCCCTCAGGATGGTGATTTTATTTGTTTGAGTCATTAAGAAAACGTGTTAGTCAAATACGTGATAACAATAGAAAAAAACATATTTCCCGCTGAAGGATCTAATTTTTGATTAATTACGAAAAAACATAGGCTTAAAGCACAAAACAGTAGCAATAATATTCCCGGGTATACTAAATGAAACTCGCACATTATTTTGCCAGGCTCGAAGCACTTCAAAGTTGCGAAATACATACATAAGTATTCTCACATTCGTGTTTTAAAACGAAAAGTCTTAAAAACATCAACCTATATTAGCTGGTTATAATAGCCGTATTGTAAGTATGCTACGTAATTGTATGTATTGGGCAGGGAAGACAAAGTCAACTACGAAAAAGTGCTTAATATGTATCTATATCTCCCTCATTTGTCATTTATGTGTGTGTAATTGTTAATCCTACGTACAGTACAGGATGTAGTAGTTCCACATTGGCTTATACGTGATCAACTCAAGCAGTAATTTAGGTCTTTATCGTATATTATTCACCGTTCTTGATTTCGTAAACGGCTTCAGAACGACCGATTAATATTGAAAAACTCTTCCATTACCTAGTTGAAAGGAAAGGATTACATGAATACTTTAAAACGTAGAAAAGGCAATTAAAGCAGGATATTATATGGAGACACATGAGCTACTCAGACCACAAAATCGTTTTGCTATCATGTTTTGTTTCGCCTTCTCTTAACTTTTCTCCCACCAGTTTCAACAAAATTCTTAAATTGTATTTATTCGCAACGTAACCTAGTATCCGTTGTCCATCGGCAGTATACTACTTTTAAGGTACGGCGGTGTTGTACTGTCTTTTCATAAACTTCGACGTCAAAGGCTGAAAAATGGCAAGGTACATATGTAGATATAATTAAGTAAGATTATGTGAGCAATGCTTACAAAAGCACTTGTGAGTCAAAGGGGCAAAACTTTGAATCTCTTTTGATAATAAACTGCTAACGTTAATCGAGTAGACCGATGGGTTTCACTTGTGTATATTTTATGCTAAAATGTTGCCTAAGCTAATAAATGTATGTGAAGAAACTAGGACATATTATCGTGTCAGCTTTTCTAGATAATGCGGCTGACCCCAAAAAGCCTACTCGTCTCACAACATTAAATACTTTATCAATCCAAAAGTAAAAGATTGACAACCTGGTTGACACAAAATTGAACCATGTTTGGTGGTGTTAACATTTCAATAAAGTTACATGTTCCGAATCCTACACAAAGGGTAGGCATCGAAGTGAAATATTTCTGGGCAATTCGGTTTCTCAGGATGTCTCTACTTTGATAAAGGCCCAAAGGTATCCATTTGCACGGTGTCGCCCAGCGATGCCTTCCAACCAGAGCGGCGCTCTGATCACACACTTTTGCAGGAAACCTGAATCCAATCAGTATCATTGTGGCACAGCTTGGAATGAAAAGCAGAAAGGCAATCCGCACAAACACATCTGAACTATCTCCTCCCAACCAGACTGTACCACATAGCGCCATCATGAAAGCAGACATTGCAAAAACTGCAAAGCAGGGCATGATCAAGTTTTTCGTAAGATTGTTGTATATTTGACAAAGGAGTTGGATTTCCTTGTAGCATGCGGCATTTGAAATGAACTGCACAAGTGAACGCGATCCTTCAAAGTATCTGAAATTATTCAGATAAAAAGATATAAATTAGGGACTGAAGCGTGGTATTAGAGTACGGCACCGTGGTCCAAGCCAATGTCATAAGGGGAGCTTAGCAATTCCATGACCCGTGTTATTGTCTATTGTCTTGTCATGTCGATGTAGGATAATATCTCAACATCTCCGGGACATTATTTGGTACAGGTGAATAGACCAACCAGTGTTGTTTGCAAGTCACAACCATGCCTAGATCGACGGGATATACAAATGATAGTACTCGATCTGTGTTTCGCATCAAAGGAGACATGATCAGATGCAAATGAACACTGTTCGCGCCTGTGTTGACACCAAACGCGTTGACGCGCCTGTGTTGTGGTCGTGTACTCTTAATTTGTCTATCCCTTCGATGGGATCTTGATGGGGTCACAACGTATATATAAAAAATGTTGCAATTTAAGGATAGACGCTGCGAAAAGGTATCCATGAAGGAAAATAAAAAGCTCTGTTCGTTGCATTCCGTCGGATACCTACGTTACAGTGCATGGATTTAATTTAACCCTTTCGAATGGATGAGTTTTAAGAAAAAGTATCTGATGTACGTGACAATTTTATCATGTTAAATTTAATTACCGTGGTAAAAAGTCACGAATTTGTTCACTTGGTGATGGAACATATTACATGAAATAGAGGTCAATATGGGGAATAAATTCCCTCTTTTCAGCCTATTCCTGAGGACAGTAATAGCGTCTTTCTTTCCCAAAACTGGGATAAACTTTAATTTGCAAAATAGCCATTTTGATACTTAAAAATTCAAAAATTGAACCCTGTCTTCAATTTATCAGTGATTCTTGC
>JAHZMY010002965.1:0-27520 GCA_027743915.1 Seira sanloemensis | reverse complement strand
TATGTATGTAATAGACATGCAGTCAAAAGTGTTCAGTCGAATGTTTTCATTTTTTATTATTATTATTATTACTCACTTGCTTTTGAAAACGAAAGAGAGATTCACAGAAAATGAAATACGTAATGTAGAATTGTGAGAGATTTTGTTTTTGAAGCATTCTGTGCATCACTCACTGTATTGCATCCACGTACAATTTGTTAAAATTGTATAATGTACTTGTTCAATGTAGCTCGTAGTTAAACATTAAACTGCATTTAATAGCTTATAATGTATAATTAGCATTCACAGAGACAGGCTCTCGTCATTCCAAAAGGCTTGAATCATCAAAATGAGCTTGTGCTTGGTGGCCCCATTACTTCAATATTTAGCGTACATATTTAGTATAGGAAAATTTTCTTAAGTGACTTAATTAAAAGACATGCCCAGTGTGAACCTTCAATGGATTTAAAGCCAGAATTAAGTGCAACACAGGAATTATTTCCACTCTCATGCTGATGAAGGATTATACAACTACTACACATCTTGGTAAAGTGGATCGTTATGATAATGATTCCATTATCTTGAGGAGAGGGGCTTACTTTTAGTACGAGTTTCTAGGATAGATCTGTATCAAATTTTTGATAGTACAAACCCCATCATCTTCATCTGAAGAAGAAAAGCATGTTGATTTTTTACGTGAGAAACCATACTGAAGTAGTAAGGAATGCAGATAAAGTGAAATTTTAAAAGTTGTTACAAAAATGGATTATTTTTTCGTACATGTTTCGTTTAGAGATGAAATTCGATTCAAAACAAAAGTTGTTAGCTTTGCTTCAAGTATAAGGACTTTAAACATAATTTTAGTTGAGGACCACTTTTAATTGAATTGTTGCTCCCCCTTTGGTAGTGCCCTTGAGCATGAGTTTCCTTGACATTTGTTGTTTCGTTTATTTGGTCTTTCATGTGGTTAACCTCTCCCAAGAAAAAAATCCCCGAAGAACTTGAAGGTTTATTAACCACTCTCAAAGAGCTTAAAAATGTGTGGTTTGAAAGTGAAAAAAATGAAGAAAATAAGATATCTACGGCTACTGATATGCTAATGATGTGACGCGAAGAATGGATGTTTTGTTAGCAAGTATAACATAAAAAGTGCTTATCTAATCTGGGGAAAGTGTTCGTGATCGGCAGGCGGAAGAGAGTCCGCGAACTACTTAATGCGTGACTCAGACTCAAAGCAAAAGAGAGACAATAATTTTCCAATTCCAGTTTTTGTGTCGGTTTGTCATCTTATCAACTATGAGCAATAAACCAGCACGAGATTCATTTAAGCTACTAATAAAATGTAAACAATGCACAGAGAGTGGGACAGAATTATGCTCGTTTTAATTTCCAGTTCATACTTTTTTGAAACCTGGACTTTATATTACAATTTTCGCCAACCTGAAATTGATCAGCAAGCTCAACATATCGATTCTGGAGGGCTGCGTGGAGTGCGCTAGAAAACAGGAGATTTTGAAAAGAAAGTCTTTCATCGCTCACACACTTAAAAAGTGGGAACGTTGTTGTGATTAATTTTTTTGCCTCCAGTACAAAAAACTAACGAATAATCTGAGAAAAAATGTGTTCAACATCTCATAGAAAGTATTTTGGTCGAGTTTTGACAGTCAAGACGAGACAAGAGTGCACGTAGAACGTTTATGGAATCGGACGAAAAGCAATTAATACTGATATTTCCGCGGACTTCAACTAACTATACTAATATTATATAAACGCCATAGTTTGTAATGGAACGTGGAAAAATGTTGTAGTTTTAAAATCTGTATCGCATTGACTCATGTGGCTCCAAGTCAAAACCATTTACTTTTACTTGCAACTCCAATGATTCTATCGATGAAATCAGGAGTCTTAGCAGAATCAGTCGTTTTCAATATCAACCTAGTCTTTTATTTTTAAAATTATGACGGAAGCAGTTGGTAACACGCGCACAGAGCAAGTTCCCACCGTTGTGGGAAGCGGGGTCATGAATGGAAGTATGGAAGATGCGTCCCCAAACTTGACATCAAATGATGCAGCAAACGATCAAGTGGTGCCAAGAACGGATTCGGAGGTAACAAAAGGATCTCCAAATAACGGTGCTGCGGTTGGAGTAAAAGATTCTCCCACTGCTACGACGACAGAGACCACCATTACCATACAGGTGAGGTCAACACAATCACCAGCCAGGTCAACAGCTGAAGACGAGTCAGATGCTACCCCCACCGCTTCCCCTTCAGCTTCCGGTGGAGCCTCAGCTGCCATCACGAGAATAGAAATTAATGGGTCGAACATAAAGGAGGAAATGGAGCGGGACAATGAGGAAGGAGGAGGGCTGAGGTTAGACTCAAGAAGGGAGGGCGTGGAGGAAGATGAGGATATAGACGATGATGAAAGTGATATCAGCAGCGTTGTCAACGCTCCGTCAGTAATCTCGCAAACTCCGGATCGATACGGATTTCTTGGAGGAGAGCAATATACTCATGAAAGGTTTTAAAACTGGTTTTTAATTTGCAGACTTCAACAATGTATTATTATAACCATTTTCTAACTAATGGATAATCGCAACGTTTGTTGTTCTCTCAGTGAGCCCAATATACCACCAGAAGTAATAAGGAAGCGCGAGACAAAATGGCTGAATATGCTGTCCAACTGGGATGGTTTCATGAAGAATAACTTCAAGACGGTACGGAACCGGTGTCGGAAGGGTATCCCGAGGTCTGTGAGAGGTCGTGCGTGGTACTATCTCTGCGGTGCTGTATATCTTCACAAGAAGAACCCGGACTCCTTTACCAAGCTCCTGGATCAAGAAGGAAAGCCAGAGTGCATCGAAGATGTTTAAATTTTTCTGCACCTTGTTTTAAACGAAAGAATTTGTTTATATAACTTTGGCATGGTTCGTAGAGGAGGCTTTCTGGTGTCTCGTCGCCATATGTGATAAGTATTTGAAGGGATATTATAGTCCGGGCATGGAACAACTTCAACTTGATGGCGACATTCTGTTTGGACTTTTGAAGCGTGTCAGTCCGCCAGTTTACAAGCACCTCGTAAGTTTTATTTTAGATAGGAATTGGATCGTACAAGATGCAAATGGAATTGAAAGAGCCCCCAACGTAATCGTCGTTACACTTTGTAGAAAAAGCAGAAGATCGAGCCCGTCCTCTACATGACTGAATGGTTCCTCTGTTCATACACGAGAACCTTACCGTGGTCGTCTGTGCTGCGCGTCTGGGACATGTTCTTATGCGAAGGTGTCAAAATCCTTTTCCGGGTGGGTCTCGTCCTCCTCAAGTACACCCTAGGAAGGTCCGAGGTTCTGAAGCAGTGTCCCAACATGTATGATACCCTGCCAGTCCTCAAGAATCTTCCAAATTACGTGACACACGAGAACTTTCTGGTGGTGCAAATGAAACGGTGCAAACTTTTATATACATATTTACACACACCCAGATAAATACAAGGCATGGTCAATCTATAGAATTTACAACTAACATATCTCAATTCATGTATAATTAATTACCAGATTGGATATCTCCGATGATCAAATGAGACGCGAGCATTACAAGCAAATAATGAAAAGAAAAAAGGCGGAAAAGAAGCGCGCCAAGTTGGAAGCAGTGCAACAGAAGAAGCGACAAGTACAACAGCAGAAGGAAGCCCAGTCACAGAGTCGGTCACAGTCCAGCTCTCGCCAAAATATCAGTCAAGAGACAGCTTTGTAGACAGGAACAATCAAAGAATCCGTGTCAAACTTTATTCTGTGGATCCCAGTTAAATACGAAACTAAATGTATAAATGATTTAATTATGCTGCCGACGTCTTATAAAGCCTTATTGTCATCCGGGGAGCGCTTGTGCAAATTTAGATAAATCTTTTACTTTCCGTACTTTAATCGGTTTAAACCAGGATTCAAATACGTAAATCAAGTTTCGACCTCATCCTCATTTAGAGGAGAGTTATGATTATCTTTCAGTTTACAAAGCCTCATACTATACTGACTCTGGCCATGCATACGCGAATCGGCGAATCTGTGTAACCCTCAATCTAAATGTTCCGAATTTATTTATAATTATGAGTGGTTGACTGGATTACATTTTTTAGTTCAAAGGAAATGTTATGACCTCTTGGATTATATCTGACCACTAACTGAACTCCAATCTCATTGTCATTGTACATTCGTATACTTGAGTCTTAAAAGTCTTAAACAGTTATATATCTTCCATATCAAATCTTAATACAAAGCTGGCACATTCCCCACGTTATGCTATATTTCCCATATCCAAGCACTTGGAGTAAGTAAGCGTTATTTATATGTATTTTAACAGCCGCGTATCAATAAGTACCATCTGGTTTACCATTAGCATTATTATGTAATTATATAGTTGGACAATGTTTATTGTGTAGAGATTTTTATTATACATAAAATGTGTATGTTACTTCTTGTTGTAAGCATGTCAGAACTCGGATCTTTCTCCGAATTGTTTGTGTATTACATATATTTAAGTCGTATTTGCGAATAAGCAGATTTGAATACAATGCAAACGTTAATTATATTTAACACGTAGTTAGCGAATATTTTGTGGAACTAGATTTGGCCATAAATTCGTATTTCTAATTATCCGTTATTTTTCTGTTACCGTTTTACTTCCTCCCAACTTCTAACACGGAAAGATTGTTAAGGTAAAATTGTTGTAGCATTGAAATAAAACGTGGTCGAAAAAAATAAACGAAAATTGTAAAAATGGAATGATATATGTACATACATACAAAGACAAAGAGTGGAGAAACAAAACTTTCCACACGTGTTTATTATTCCCTCATAAATCCGAACCAGCGTTAATGCATCCTTGTGAAACTTTCTCCGTCTTTTCTAACATTGCCCGAGTTGCTATTCTGATCTGGTTTATTGTTTCTTGAAATCACGCTTTCTTTCAGCCAGAAAATGCAATCTGTATACCTAAACGCGTCTTTCCCAGCTCACATTCCCAAAGTAATATTATTGGTATTCTCCAATGCGTGTGTTCTGCTTCAGAAAAAGAATCGGGCATATGAAAACAACTTTTGCGTTGCCACATCATTTCAGTGCATGGTGCATGTATACATTCTTAACGCAAGCATCGCTAGGTCAGTATGGGCAGCAGAGTATTTCGACCGGAACTGTTTTTTAAAAGTTTAATGACAGTTGAAAGTGACAACTTCGCCTAAAAATCAATAAAGTCCCGTTATTTTCCAACTCCCCAAAAATAAGCCACCCTTGTCGTAGCATTCATGTGAGTGCAACACCTTTTTATGAGCGATATACCGCCTAACGTACGGCGAGGAAGGGTCTTTGTCTTAGATAAATGGTGCCACGCTAGTTCTTGGTGAGTCTTTTATGTAGCAAGCGCTGGGCCAATTCCCTGCTAACTTTTTGATACGTACCATTACGAGAGAAAAAGCTATGATTGTTCAAAAACAATAGCATATATGCGATCAATTTCGCCAAAAATGCACGTACCGTAAATTCCTGAAACGCCGACTAGCTTGCAAAATTCGTTGTAGATAGGTACATACACATACACATGTACATAAAGACATATATAGCTTTTTTCTGATTCAATCTAACAACAGCTACTTTCGTTGCCATCACCTAAATCAAAATCAAATCTCTCAACATAGAAATGATTGCATTGATACATGCCTCGATTATGGGGCACACCTTCACATTATTCCATTGTTTAACACGTCGTTTGAAACTAAAAAGAAATTTATGTCACTTCCTTTTCTCCTCATTGACAAAAATTTGGATTAAGTATAGATCTCTATAGAGATATAAATCTTGAACATCCTAGCCAAAACAATATAGTCTTGCGAACCGAAGAGGACAAAGGGTGTGTGGACGGATAAGGGGAAATGGCAATATTTCAAAGAGCTCAGAAAAATGAATGAGGATGTTTGTCTGATTTCACTCCTTTTACGATTCTTTAGCAGTGATAAAACTGTACTTTGAAGTGTTTTTGCAGAAGGCGTATGGAGACGAAAACACGTGACAAAGGTCAGAAGAATGTGCAATTGGAACTGATAAATACGATGTGAAACAGGAAAATGCCAGAACTGACAGCAATAGGGTTCAACAAAGGTCCAAAATGTCAAGATCTGGCGCTAATCACTTCTACTAATTTAGTGATGCTGCATACCTAATTAAATAACTCCACTTGTATTGAAGAAAGAGTAACAAAAAGAAAACGATACATTTATTTTAGAGTCACGCGGTGAATCCGGTGAATCTACTAAAATGAAACTCGGCAAAAACCGAAATTGTCTTACCCTTTGTCTGGACCTTCACGCCTCACCGACGCTTCCTTTTAAAATTGAAGAAAAAAACCTGACTCACATGCACCGATATGTATTTACATGCATGCCTTCAAACTCATAAAGATTCTGACGGGAATGAATGCAGCGTCGCACATGCACAGGTGGCCGTAAAACAAGTAGACCTTCGGTATGAACCTACACCTTTTCGACAGATTTGTAATTTCCTTTGTTCCAACTGTGTAAAAATACCGATGGCTTTTTCACACTGATAGTTTTCTTGCAAACGTAATTGTGGCGTCTCTTTTATATGGAGTCGAGTAGGAAGGGGCGAAAGTGAAAAGCGAAAACCAAAGTTCAAATTAGCATTTTTCTTTATCATTGATTTGTGGAAGGGAACAAGGTCAAGTATAAATACCGAGCCCTTGTGCCTGCTTTTTGTCATTGTGTCTTTGGTGGTGAAAAGAGCAATAGGTCAGTGGTTTTGTAAGTAACGAATTGAAGTTGTTTTCGGTATTTTGAAGGTTAGCTAACTGAAGAGAGTCAGCATGAATAGTGTAGTGGCAGCCCTGGTTGGGATACTTTTCTTTGCTCAGACTATGGTGGCGGGAGCGTCTGAGGAGAACGGAGGCGACATTGTGAATAACGAGGATAATCTTGTCACAAGCAACAGTGTACTCTTGGAGGTGAATAAAGAGGAGGGGAAGGGACACAAAAGAAATCCAAAGTTTGGGTTCAACATCCCATTCCCGATGCCTGGGGTCGGGGGAGACCCAAACACGACGCCAACTCCAGACACCCATATCTTTGGAGGAGTGGATGGAACGGGATCTACGACAGCCACGCTGGGAACCACCGCTGTCTTGGTGAGACGCTGATTTATCTATATGACTTTGCAAATCGAATCTGTGTAAGGTACATGCTTTGTTTTATCCAGCTCCAATTTTAGTGATTCCTTCATACATGTATTTAACTGCAATTGTAGATTAAAGGCGGCATTCTCAGTGGTCTGATGGCTTTGAAAGCAGCCATTCTTCCGCCACTCTTTCTCGGGGCCTTGATTCTTTTCCTCATCGCAGGCGCTGGCTTTTTCACTTGCAGTATTGTCAACTGTGGACGGATTGTGGGTGATTTTGTTGGCCCAGGAGCGGCACCAGGGTTTGGAGGCCTGCCCCAATTTACCCCGTTCAATAGGTCCATAAAGACATTTACATATTTAGACAGTAACAGTATTTAGACAGTATTTAGTAACATAATAAACATGAACGAGCAGAGCATTACCAAAGTAAAAATCTGTTTACTCCCACAGGAATGGATACGAGGAATACGACCACAGGCCAGTGTATCAGGCGATCGATGACGGATACAAAAAGTTTGACAACCAATGATTACATGCACTGCTGATTTATTACATAGCTATTTAACTTATTGATATTATTGAGTCAGGTGAAAATGTATATTTAAATTATAAAAAAATAAAGATGCTTCAATTCGCCCCTAAGCCAAAAGTTCTAATTGTAAATCCGTACAAACCACAACGCTCTGAGTTATAAAGTCGTCCGAATTGTGATAGATGATGAATTGTGATGCCATTAGACAAATGTTTTTATTTCACATTGACATGATGACAAAAGTCTGCTGTATATAAGTATTATGTATGTAATGATGCATCACGCCAGTAGGCAATTATCTATTTCATACCCACATCACGGTAAATGGTCTTCAAGTCATAACCCATGCAAAATATATTACCTATACGACATATTATATTTTAACCCAAAATAGGAAATAGTGAAGTAATCATTGGATAAAAAGGGATAATTTTTTGCTTACGTTTAGCATCATTAGCAGGTTTTAAAATACCAATACCGTTATACAATATTATTTTCACACGGAAAATCGGACGGAAAATATTCAGCAATGACTACCCGGAGATGTAGAATATTCTTAATACATGAAGAGTATCCGTTCTTTTTATGTGTGTTTATTTGCTTAATGCATCAAACTACTAATAACAATAACGCTGATCCTTACCTGCGTTAAGCATTGAAATCATCGTCGCCATTATCCTATTGACGTATTGATGGACGTTAAGGAAGGGATGCAAGAAATGCTGCCGTTTAATCTTTTAATTGTTGTTTTTTATTTTCCAGATTTACTCAAAGCACAATCATTGCATAGTGTATAATTGTGTTTAAGTGCCGAAAATTATGGCTAGTTTATAAATGAAAAGTAAAATCGTGTTTGATATGATATATGTTATCTCCCACTTTTGATATGGGTACCCATTGGAAGGAAAAACAAATGATTAGTCTTCCCCTTATTGCTTATGCTCTGTTTACCATTGTGATGACGAGTGCATAAATGAACGACACTTAAACAGATACCTTTTAACTAAAAATAGTTTGCTTTTTATTTTATAACGTCCGACATTTAAACTTAAATGTATACACAAACGACATATCTATGTAAATATTTTTTTCCAAACTTAATTTTAAAACCAGCCAATTTGAGTGTACAGATGAAATTAGCGTGTCCGCTCGCAAGAATTAATCCGTTGTCAGTACCTGGCACAACCATTTTGCCGAACCGCAAAAATAAACATGTCTGGCTTTAATAAATAGGCTTTATTATAACAGTATTGAAGGTGGTATAAAATGAGGGACCTGAACTCGGTTAACAGGCCATAAACATACACAGACATGGCTTCCAGGACAATACTTATTTCCACGCCTATTTCTTCCATGGGTTTTTAATTTCCAAAGTCCGGGTTTTCCTTGAAACTTTTCTTCCAAAAGGCCTGTTTTCCACGAGACAATTGTTCCATCAAACTTCTCTTTCATACTACAGCTCTTCTTCCACGAAACATTTCACAAATAACCTTTTTTTATAGAATTCGTCCACTTAGTTTAGCACCTTGGAAACTACATTTAATATAACGTTAATTTAATGTAAAGTGCCATGACATACATCGTGTCTTTTAAAGCCTGGGACTGTATGTATAACGGTTTTTTTAAATCACCAAATTTCAAAGGTTGATTTATGTACATGTGGGAACTGTAAATCAATTTAAATGTTGTTAAAACCAGAAATAAATTTAGTCTGCAATGATAGTTGATGAATTCTTTTATGCGCGCCATTAAGTTTTGAAAATTTATTTCAGCTTTGAGTCACCTTTTCCAACTTGATATGATATTGTTTACGACTATCCCGTGGTATTTCTCTACCATGTAGTAAACAGAAAAGAAGGTCAAACAGGGGATACATACACATTTGTTAAAAAGCCATATCCTTACCTACATAGCGGGCATTAGCGGCAAGCCCGGCAGGTGTACAGCCTATCACTGAATCTTTAATACCAATATGGTACCGCGAGAACCAATATTTTAAAAAATCTGTGATTTTACGAAATATTTGGAATTGACATAGGCAAGATGAGATTCCGAGATGTTTTTTTTCCGGTACCACGGGTTAAAAAGATGCATGGACACTCGCTGTCCAGCCACGTCTATCAAAGATTATTGCAACATTATGAGACATACTTTTAAACCCCATGATACCGGCATCGGAAAAAATACCTGGAGCCGTACTCTGTAATTTTTAACGACTCTATAGCCTGCCCATGTTAATCCCGAAATTTTCGTTAAAACCCGGATTTTTTTTGGCCTTTTCTTTTTTGCAAGATCTTTCCAAATTGCTATAAATATTAAATTTTGTTCCACCCGTCACAATAAATTTCGTTTTACAAATTACTAACTTATTTCTATGTACATACATGTGCTTAAAGAAGTGTTCATAAATTACGTGACACTAAAATGTTTTGACTGATTTTTTTTGTAAATATTCAAACACGTACTGCAACCTTGACTCTACATTATGGTTGAATCTTATCATTTATTACCAGAAAATATTTCCGCGAGGCTTTCATATATTCCTGTCCAAAACTTTTGCATTTTACACATCTTGTCTCACAATCCCCTAACCCAAGTAATACGTTTTTTTCCATCTTTTGTATGAAATTGAAATTCTGGGCGGTTTTGAACAGCTGCATAAGTTTTATAAATTTAGTTTTACTAAGTTTTGGCCTGTTTTAAATGACTTGTGTGCAATGTCTTGTGGAGTATTGTTGTAAATTGTAAGTATGTACATATGCAGCACAAATTGGAATACTCAAAGCATAATGGCACGTTTAGCAAATTTATTCACGGACAAAGGACAAACACAGGAATTTTTTTCTTCTTAATACATTAAAATGTAGGTGAATGTAAAGGTTTGTAAGGTTGCAATGTAGTAATGTCTCGAAACTAAAAAAGGTTTTTTTATTGGAACTACTTGAGCTGAGGTCTGATTAAAAAGGGCTGACAACTCTATACCAAAGCCATTTATTTCTACGTACGTTTCTTTGAGAAAATAATTAACCGATGAAAATTTTTTGGCATGATGTAACACTTACATATTTACTTGTAAATACTATCTCAAAGTTACCCGTAATGAACCTTTTCAATGTAGTGGAATTCGATACTGTATTTATTAGTGGTTAATGCGTAAGGAACAAAGTACATTTTTGATTGAACCTTTGAATGCCCTAAAAGTATCACAATTCTAACCCCCGAGCCTGCCCACCTAATTTAAAGTATTGCTATTCGATTTGGAGGGGTTAAAAATAAGAGCATTTACACGGGAAGGAATAAGGTCTCGGCAAATTTTAAAATGAGCCCCGTGTTAGATGTTATCTGCATTCCGAAAATTCCATGAAAATGATCTTTCAGAATAATCACTTTAAAATTTGCCTTTGGGCAAAGGAAAGTCATTCACACTTTATAATAAAATTGTAGGCATTCACACTTTGAGAAGGTTTTGAAACTTTCAACCAATACAATGTTTGATGTGGGATGCTTTTTCATAATTGCATAGATCAGTAACAAGTTGTAGCGCTTTACGACTAGCGGAATTATTCTACTTTTGGGCTTGAAGGGTAAATATAATGAATTACAGCCAACTTGGCAAGGCCACGCTTAACGGACTGTCTCAAAGCATGTAAGAACAGTCCTGATCTGGAGTCTGTGGTTGAAGTTGAATTGTTAGTCTGAATCACAAATGAAAAAAATAAACAGGGGTAATTCGGAATTTTGAAAACTATTAAATCTTGCAATGTTAGTTTAACCTGAAGTTTGGCGTGACCTGAATGAAAATACCTGAGATTATAAACATGATACTTTTCTATTCTTTCGTCTAAATTTTAATAGAAATTTGAAAAAATACGTTAGTAACTAAATTGTTAGTATCTGATTTTCGAGACTTTTGCACAGTAAAATATGGGGATCGTCCAATTGAGCTACATAGGTACATATTTGTAGGCATATACATATATCATGGCGGTGTAAAAGACGTAGTATTTAAGCACATCCTTTATTCTCGACTATGCCTTATTTTGCCAGTCTGCGGAAAGCTCATGCGTGAGCTTCATTCTTACACCCAGCCAGACGTAGTTACACTTTCTTGGCAAGCTTGAAACGATATAGTCTTTACCCCTTGACCTCCGACCTGAGGTACAATTGCAAATATATTTAGTTGAGGATCTGGCTAAGGCCAAAACGGTAGCAGTTTCAAGTACTAGTCGAATTAAGACTAATGTAAAGTCAATTCTGGTCGAGTCGGACGAGCTAATTCCAAATCGTTTGCCAAATTTTCGTAAGAACCAAATTTTATTAACAAGGAAGAGGGGGTAGACAAACTGAAGAAACTTTTCTGAAGCAAAAACTAAAAATGTTTCTAAAATACTAAAATAAAATATTCTAAAATGAATACAACTGGCTCTACTTTGTAGAATTTGTCAAGTTCGAGCGCAGTGGATACTCTCTGTAAGAATATCTCCGGGGGAACAAGAAAGCTATTCTTATAGAAGGTATTTTTAACATGAAGAATCTTGCGCAGGATTTTCAATTAGAGAGGTTACGAGAAACATTATTTTTATATGGGAGCATTTCAATGAATATAAATATAAAACTCGGTCAATTAAAAGCAAAGTTTTTAATACTTATTGGAAGTTTAAATGATACGTCTCAAACTTCATCAGATTACACATTAACCTTATTTTGTAAAAAAAAACGTTTTAATTACGCTGGCACTTGAAACCGTTACCATGTAAGTATTTGAATCTTGATGTTTCGTTTTTGTATGTGCGTCTTATTTGCGTTGGTTGAGTCTCATCTATTATTCCCACCTGACAAACTCAATAGATGCGAAGGACCAAGCTACAAACTTAAATTTTCGCCTGATTAAAACTCGATGCAAAATATAATTTGCCTGAAGAGCGTATATATTACGGTGGTTTTAAACTTGATTTTCCCCGGAAAACCGAAATCAGAAATGGTATAATCAGAAATGTGCGTAAACAAAACCTCAAAAAACACTATTTCAGTTGTCATATTCCAGATTTTTGTTGTAATTGTCTTTTTTAAACCCTTTTGAGTTTGGGATGAGGTGGGGCATTTTAATCACAATATTTTTGTGTTTATATAAAAATAAAATTTATGCTTTGTCCATGGGTCAATAACAGCGATGAGCAAGGCGAGACTCGATTAACTTACTTTTCAAAAATGCTGGCACAACTCGAGTTATTGTGTTGCAAAGATGATTGCTTTCCCATCACAAGCCTAATCCGTGACTCTGTATTCCGGATGTCACCAAACTCATTCCGTGAGCCTTTTTTGTGGCCAATTTGTTATGTGCGAAAACGGAATAAAGCTATACAAACAAGAACCATTCTCCTAACGCACTCTGATGATGATTCGATCTTCCCTTGATTTTACCGACGATTAAAAGAGTTGAATGCCCGCATCTGGTTCAGCCGGAGTCTCGTCATGCTCGCTCGACACGATGCTATGCTATAACTATCCTATGAGTAACTAGTTGTAACTTATAAAAAGTTGTGCGCTGAGTCTGTGCGCTTTTGTCCTAGTTTTGTGCCTATTAGACATTGAAAAAAGACCTTTTGTAGGTGGCAACGTAATTCATTCAACTGAGCAAGTAACCAAACTCAATGGTAATGAAACTTAAATCTATTTGAGTCAACGAAAAGATAAATCCAGATGTGTCAACTAAACACTTTGTGTATGGAATAACGATTGTGCGATTTTTTCGGTTTAAACTAAACCTACTGTAACATGTATGACAACTCAGAAGGTATGAATGGAAATGCGCCAATTGTGACAACTTAACTGTCTGGTTTGTCTTTCAGAACCGAGAATACCAAACTGAGTAGAGCCAAAAGGTAGACCTAAATTTCCGAATTGGAAATAAACTGTGCGTTAACAGCATGTATGTTCCTAATATTACTCTCATACACTCGATGTACCACACTCTCATCCAATCATACACATCTAAGCTTAGATGTATTATTAGATTTATGCTCACAAATATCACCCGGATAGTTTTTGTATAGAGTAGTATTAGAAATTGTGCGATTCAGTTGTCTTAAACAGAGAGAGAAAGAGAGACAGAGACACACAGGGGTATCAGAGACACAGACACAGAGGCAAAAGAAAAGAGGACGAGAGGAGCTACAAGATTGATGTTGGCCAACTTTCTCCATGGACCTAGAGCGGAGACCCTAACATGCTTTCCCCAGACCGGGGAAGCCAAGAAGGCCTCCCTCCGACCCTCAAACATTCCACATACCTTTGCTTAACAATGGGAGAGGAGAGACTAAAAAGGGAAAAGCTACAAAAGTGAACAATTACCTAATTACTACGGACAAATTCTACATCTACAGGGTCGGGATAGCTGGCAAAATACGGGCGCCATGGAGATGGTGATAATGGCAGCCCGCTGGTAGGACAAGCCAATCAAACAACTTTCTTTCATTCTCCGACACATTCAGATGTATACCTTCAGATGATATTTTAGAGAGAATTCTCTCCAAAATCTATCTAGCTTTATCCTCAAAGTTATGAAATTGGAACGTCCTACTTTATAGTGCACGGCTATGGTCCCCGTTTTTTTGTTTTTTTTTAGTTTTTTTTTCACAGGGTCATTTTTGACATCAGTGTTCAACAGCTTCACGTAATGGAATTTGATGAAAACTAATTTATGGAGAGTGCAATGTGAGCATTGTGTACTGCTTATGTCCTGAAAATACTGTAAGCAAACTAGTTGCTTGGATCACGGAAGACCTGAAGATTTCTGAAATGGAAGATTTTATGTGCATACAAACAAAGCATTTTAGGAAGCGTGCGTTTGTTAATTGTGAAGTGCAAAGGAAATGGGGGATAAAGTAACCTGTATATCCTTGATAGGATGAAGAAGCCGTCGTAGCGATGTCCACGAAAAACGCGGGTTCCCAGGCCGATTCCCAGTTTTCTAAAGGTTGTGATAGTAAAATAGGAAAGCAATTGGTTTTCGGACTTACTCTGGTCAGTGCCGATCGTCTGGCTTTGTGATATCCGGCCTTCTCCCCCAACATCAATCGCGGCCCATCTCTACTGCATAATCCTTCCACAATTATTAGTAGGGATAAATGAAAGCCAATCCAATTTCTATTGCTTATGTTAGTCAAAAGAATAAGTTAACTCGGGGTAATTTGTATTATTCTGCAGAAAACAGTAAAAGCGGGTGTGATGCGCCAGTGAAAAATGTCGTATGAGAGCGTTCAGCTACGAGAAACAGTCTGCGATGGTTTTGCAGAAATGGAACAGGCGGTGGAAGGTTGGCAACCCGGGAGAAGACCTCATACGACACCTATCTCAAGGCTACCACTGCGGGACTAGCTACAGTCAAGTGCATTTAAATGAGAGTTTAGCAGAAAGAGTGCAACAAAGGGCTTTGCTACAGACGCGAATGAAAGACGGCTCTTAATGCTATTGGCTCAGAAATGAACAATGCCATTGCTTCGGAATATGTGTCGGAAGGAAAGCCTGGAAGAAGGACGAATATTACTAAATTAGTCTAAAGCCCTTGCACGTTGTGCGTTAATGAGTATGCCGAGATTGAGGATGCCAGGGTTCGTGATGCCATCTCCCCGGAGAATCAGGCTGGGCAGAGTTGTTGTGGCAAGTTGTATGTGAGTATTTTAGACAGCTCAGCGAAAGTTTTGTCCAGCGAAACAGCAAAAGATCCCCGAGCTCTGTACCAGAGGTGCTCTCCACAGGCACTGTTGTCACAATTGAAGATTCCGAGTACCGGGGGTTTTGGGTAAGTGCACTTTTTGCAAAATGGTATTCAGTCTGACAAGAGAAGAACTAGCCTTCTCCAAACTCCAACTTGGTGTTGCTGATGGTGCCAACGTCTGGAGTGGAGGCAGGGGTGTTGGGGCAAATTGAGACATTGCTAGAGTTCTTATCATCACTCAAAGTACTCAACCCTGCAAATCAAAAATTTGGAAATATATGCATATGTGACATGACCACGGGCTTGGGGAATTCAGAGCAACGTTTACCTGTAGCAAGTCTTGGATGGTCACAATACGTATAGAGTTGATGTAGAGGGGCCGAAACTGGAATATGACAACCGTCCAGATCGAAACGCAACATCGCGCACCCTGAAAATTCCGCGTAAGAAACCTAATCAAATATACCAAATCTTCAATTGTTTTTTTGCATTGTTTTCCCTGTTTGATTATCCAATACGAAAGATTGTGAGCTAATGTCGGTCTTATGAGCTAATTTTAGTTTCAAAAAATTGACCGTATTTAAGGTTGAAAAGAAATTATTTCAAGTCATTCACAAGGTTTATAACATTTACAGGTCATTTACAAGAATACTTTGACCATTTTACTACAGGCATAGGCCATACGAAATCGGACCAGTGCCAAATAGCCCCAAAACGCACTTTGAACGCATTTTGCGACTAAATTAAAGNGGTTTATAACATTTACAGGTCATTTACAAGAATACTTTGACCATTTTACTACACTCTGATTGTAGGTCGTATTTTCTTATCAAATGGTTTTTAACCTTTGCGACATTGGTCAATAATTCATATATGCATACGTATATATCGTATATCGTACGTTGTTACAAATGAGTAATGATAATATATTTATTAATATTTAAACTTACAGTTTCAGACTTTCTACGAGGATGGTAGCAACTGTCTAGGTAATCGAGTTGTTTTTGACCCAAAAGCCACCATATCGAACCTGACAAATAATAATATATAATATGAAATAAGCATGATATTTTTCCAGCCCTCAGCCCTACTGTTTCACATTTGCTAGCTTTTATGTGGAAAAAGACTTACCGTGTTTAACGGATTATCACTGTCACGATTTGTGCTTTTGCCTGCCTTCACCTGCTCACCGACACTTTCTTTTGAAGAAGTAACGAAATCTTGCTGTTTGGGTGGGTGGAGATCACATGAACAGGAGCTATGCACCAATGAGTTGTTACTTGCATCAACCCGGGAATGCTCACAAATGTTTGTTGTGCAAGGGGATATGGAATGTACGTGTTTTAAACGAAAATGTTACACAAACACATTTCAAAAGTGAACCAAGAGTTGTATTTAAGTAGAAGAAATCAAAGATGTAGAGAGTTTATTGCGTGTCAAAAAACGGCGTCGTCAAAGGGAGTCGCATTAAGAAAGACAAATACTCAAAACTTGGAATGTGACACAAACCAAATCACGTTCGCGTGGGAAAGAACGGAACTAAGTGAAAGTGCAAAAGAACAACTTAGTCACTCTCTAGTCGAAAGTAAAGAAGACTGGAAATTTGTATCGAAAGAGTGGTTTTTTCTGGGAGATGACAACTCAAGATAATATTACAATTTTGTCAACTTGTAAGAGGAAAGCTAGAGGCTGGTGAATTTTGATGCCACATATTAGGAACTGAGAGTACAAATTTGGAAGCCGAACAAGAGTGAGTTTGAGCTGAGAAATCAAAAGTCCACTTTTTTCTATCTGGAAGTAAACCAAGGAAAGAGAGCGAAAGCCAATTGAAGGTTTGTGGTGGGGTGTTGAGCTCAAACTGAAGGCTTTCCCTGCACCCGCACTGGTTTTTATATCCTGACTCCAGAATGGTGCAGGAGAAAGTGGAGAATACTCTAGGCTCGCTGAGGGAGCCTCCACAAATGCCGGAACGCACTCATGCCTTGATTTCATCGAGAGTTGCACAACTTCCGGCATAGCTATATGCGTAACTTCCTTGGGAAGCCGGCCCGAAGCGCTTGTACTTTTCTCCAGCGTGGCTCCACATTACCTCCAACGCTTTGCTATTACCCGTGATGGATTTTACGTTGTAGCCGTTTTCCATTTCTACAAAAGTGAGTGAAAAGGCTCCATATTACGTTCATTCAAGCTCCCGTTGACTCACAACACTTAGGCGGAGACTTTTTCCAGATATGGGCGAATGAAATGAGTCACGAAGTTTGCCGAGACGCTCGTGCTGAAATGACGTAAGTGTGAAGAAAGCAAAAGAATGAGACTTTTACGCTGCTTCCTCGAAAAGAATCCCAGATAAACGCACGTTGGATGCTGTGGTCGCTTGTGGATGTGGACCAATGACAAGGACTGGCTTGATTTGCGCACTCGGTAAGAGGGAAGGAGAAGAAGGCATCACTTTTATGGGAAGCTTACTCATCTATTGACGAGAAATAAACGGACTTTGGTTTATTTTGGAGAGTAAAATATGAATTTGGCGACATGTACTCACGGCATTGTAATATACTCACGCTGTGTAAATTAAACAATTTAGTTAATAAACACAAATGTAGTACGTAGAGATGCTTGCATTCCTAAAATATAATCATTTATTAAGAGACTGGTCCAAACAGCTAAGGTTCGATGCATTTTCATCACATTTTGATCTCCACATCCAGGCTCGTCGTATGTAGGTTACGTTCACCTCTGTTTGTCCTTGAGTGCACGAGTCCTCTGCTCAACATTTCTACGAGTCTGGAAGCATCTCTTTCTCCTGGAAAAACAGATCGATAGCGACGATTCGCTATATTACCGTTTCGATGAAGTTGTACAAGGAAAAAAGCTCACCATAGATAAATATTCATCACACAGATCGTCCAAACTCCTTGTCATAAAATACTATTTTAAAAATAAAGGATATTCAACTTGTGAATAAAGAAAATTTCTTACATAAAGATTTCTAATTTTATCCCATGTCTTTGCTAGCATTTGATAACTGTACATTTCTTTTTAAATAAAAAATGCCGACGGCTTACTAAAAATATATTATCACCAGTAACCCATCTGGGGAGAATCCCCAGGACACATTATATATAGTAAGCAAAAATGCTTCAAAATAGTCACTAACCTTTTCACCAATATTGTATTCGTAGACCAGACTTCTTAGAAACTGTCTTTCTCAGTTTACACGAAAACCAGAACGCGTTGCCATTTTGGGTAACCCCGAAGCACCGTTTTGAAGCAAAAATTGAATCTCTTGTAGCAGCAACATCGGATAAGTACTTTTCATTACGTCTAACTCCAGGGTTAAATCCAACTCACTTAACTTTAGCGTCTATTAAAACTGCTTCTAACGTTCAAAAATTACCATTCAGCTTCCTCGTGTTTCCTAACTATGACCTCTCTTGCCTTCTACTTACCAATCGTAACGTTGACCTAAGCTGGTCCAAATCAGAGCAAATTATTATGGTGACGTTAAGAGCCCAATCCACAAATTGTCAAAAAATCTCGACATTGTCGTCGTTACATTAGGCTACAACTACTGAGATCTATTTCACTTCTATAACTTAGCATTGTACCTTTCCCGTGAAGCTGGACTAGTCTTTTCTCCATTTATCCCAATTGTCCACTTGACTCCTCAAGGTTATCCTTACTAATACTTTTAGCTAAGTGCTCCGACCTATAAACCCTGACCCATGAGAAAACCCATGAAGCTAATATGCATATTTCAACCGCCACAAAGCAACAGCTCTTTCTAAATTTTATCTTGCAACTACCTAATTCAACTTTGGAATTAGTTTTGTATTGTTGTAGCAAAATATAATAAGAAGTTGGCTCAGATCGTATCATATTTTTCTATCCTTTAAAAACGTTCCAAACAATAGTAGTGAAATTGAATTTTACGATGAATTAACGCGATTCAATCAAGGTAATCATAGATTTGTTCATGCATAATTATTGATGTACATATGTCAACGGTAGTTTTGCTCTAATCACTTTTTTAAATTGAAAAAAAATTAATAAGAAATTAAACTAATTAATATTCCTAATAAAGCACCTTAACTACTGGCTACAGACCGACTTTTATTACAGACCGACCGATCGATAAGTCTTTTATTAAAGTAGATACCTATAGATTTCAACGTCACCCTAACAAATTCTACGGTATAGGCTGAAATGTGTACCTAGCCTTTAGGTATCCACACCGTGAATCCAAATTGATTTTGGATACTGGAAAATAGTTTAAGCAAAATATTAAACTCATATTTTGCAATGCCATACTTTTTAATCCTTTGCCGTTCTCGATAGGCCTGGGGTAGAATTTGATACATATAAGATGTAATTGCAATTGATCTTAATCATCTATCTGTAATCAATACGGAACACTGCTTTCCATGCAAACTCGCCCGACAAAAAGCCTGCCTCGGACTAGGAGCTCCTACGGACGAAAACAATTAATTGTATTTCAATATAATAGTATCTATTTGTCAGTATGTTTTTTAGTTGAATACATCATGGAAAACAAAATGGACAACGCAACAGTAGGATCAAAGTTCGAGGAAAGTAAATTTCTTGCAATTTTATTTTATCGCCTTTCCAAGTTCGATGGTTGTACAAAAGGTGGGAAAAGATGTATAAATAGTTATTGTATGCGTATAATTCATTTATAACATATCTATCTAAAATATGATATTTAAAATACGTTGCATCGTACCATTTTTTTCAAATTCACGGCCAAAAGGTATATAATATTTATACAAAGCAATTTTTTTACATGCTCAATGTTGTCGCTACTACGGCTGCCAGCAGGACAAGGACTAGTCCACACACAGCGATGGTCTGGGAAAAAATATTAAAAAAGCAACGATCATATTTCAACTCTGTGTGGATATTAATGTACGCGCTGATAAAAACTGGAAGGCTTTGAATACCGGTCTCCGGCTTAGATTTTTGGGATATTTACTTAATACAGTATAGTACTTAATACTTAATAAAGTAAAACAATGATTACATCCCAATCGTGTGAAGCATATAATATTGGGAATGCATCAAACCTGTCAACTTGGAAATCGTTTTTATTATTGTCGAAACGGCTCTGCCAGAATTTGACATATTGATCATAACATATAAGCATTCCGATGGCACATTCATGCATGTGACGCCTGTGTTGCAGGAAATGTGTATTTTGAAAGACCAACCTTATCGAGAAACTTGTTTTCTCTCGAGTCTGCGTCCGTTATCGCCCCACCACTGTACTTCCAATGCAGGCAGAACTGTTTCGATATGTCTTGGCCACTTGACGGATCGCCAGGAACAAGGCTTCTTATGGCTGCAACCACAGCCCCTTCAGCCAATCCAGCCCGCGCTAGCTGTAGGGCGTCCTTGCGGCTTCGCGGCGTGAGTCCGTGCTGCGTTGCAACATCATCCAGATTATTAATCCTACAAGGGTTTCTTCCGGCGAGACCAAGAAAGTCAGTGGCGTCCTTGAATCCTTCGTACAATCTCTTACTTCGACTTAAATCTGAGCTGCTATCTGCGTCGTAAAGAAATTGCTCCAGCTGGAGCCGCGACTCTTGGAGGTGACGGGAGTCTATCGCGGAGATTACGTTAACACACCAGCCTTTCCTGATGTTGAATATGAAGTGGGACTTTGGGGGTTTTGACTTCTCATACCGGATCTCAATTATGTCGCATGGCTCCACGGTGTCTACGAGCTTCGGGGCTGTCGTCCACGAGCCCCCCTGCAAGTAGGAGTCCGGCATTTTATAGCTAATTTACTATACTCTAATTCACTTGCTCCACTTTCACGCAGCAATTCTTCAGCCTTTTGATTCTGAACCATTTTTAATAAAAACATAACTTCGGGAAAGCATTCAGGTGTTTTGAGCTATAAACACATCTTAGGTAATCCGGGCATCTATTATAATAATACCAAGTGTGTGCATAAGATGATCTGGTCGTCGGAACCTTGGCATGGCAATAATACGTTAAACTTTGCACATTTCTGTGAGGGCGTAATAATTCGCCAGCCAGGTCCAAATGTTACAAACAATAAGAGGAGAGTAACAAGCGCGTTTGTATTTCACGAATTCAAAAATACTATTAAATTTTCTTGCCCTAATATTGCTAGACACATCGAGTGAAACCGGCCCATTTACTAGTCTGCTACAAAATATGTACATCGTTGATTCTCGGAAATGAGGTTAGCTTTGGGAAGCGTGCCAATTATCATCTCTACTCAAAAGTGAATCGGGACTAGGTACTAGGTACATAAATACATATATGAAGCAGATAATGAAAATGCACTCTTTAATCTTCTCCTCGTTCCTGTGCCTTTATGCACTTGTTTTCGATCTTTTAGATTTCTGCGTACACCCGCAAGTCTAGATCACGTAACTCAAGCTCAAGCAAGGAGTGCATTCGAAGTTAGAGCATCGGTATCTTCATTTCACACTGCACGGCTTTCGTAGAGAGAACGCGAGAAGTAATAATAAATAAAGTCTTTCGAGATTTTTTTGAATGCAAAAGGTTTCATGTCTTATATTTTTTTATTTCAACATTTCAAATTTTCTACATCGAAACATCAAAGCATGATATAAAATTCCAGAGAGGAGAGACTAGAAGGGAGATATCCGCAGATGCAAAAAGTTGGTTCACGATTCTCTCGTTGCCCCGCTCATTTACCAACACGTAAGTTTTGTGACCCCGATGACGTCATTGTGGTTACTTATTGGGATTTTACATTGGGAATCAAAATTCGAGCTTTGCTCTATGGTATACATATAAGAGGTTGTCCGTGGATATCTCCCGTATACATAAAGTATCTACTCCCTGATAAAATTCTCTTTTATATCATGACCAACGGCACCAAGTAATGTTGCATGAGCAAAAAGAAACAACTTATTGACGTGGAAAATTAGTAAACCTTAATTATGCATCAATTAACATCAAATAATCACTTATATAACCAAAGAGCATATTTAACATAGAAAATAAAGTCTTTTCAAGTTACACTTAACAAAAAAATTGTATCTGAGGATGATGAGCTCGTTTTGCTTTCTGGCTTTGAAAGTTAAAAACACGCAAAAGATTGTAAGATTTAAGGGTTCAACGAAAACTTCAACTTGAGCCGTCAAACTGTAATGCTCGCTAGTTTCATTTTCCCTTTGAAATATTTGAATTTAAATAAGCTTAAATTTAAATCACTACAATGACACAATAAAATGATCACAAGAGCATCATAGATATACATGGTATTGCTTAACGTCATTTTCTGCGAAGCAAAAACATAGTGCTTCACTTCCAAGTCGCATTTCATTCCACTCTCTCCTCCATGTCATTTTAGTCCAAGTCATAAAAGCTCTATTGTTTCCCGGAGCTCCTTGTTGGTAGGAAAGCAGTTTACGTTTTAAAATTAATTCGTCCGGACCTTTGATGATTTTTGATCCACTTGTAATCCTCATGTAGTGAAACGTCAATTATGGTTTGCATTAATTGTCAATTAGTAGATTACGCGTGGACGCTAAATTCATTGGGTAGGTTCCACTCTCGGTTGTTCTGGCGATCAGTACGGCGGAAAGAAGTTATATGCACTGTACACTCTAAGCTATTTGACACACACATTTGAGCACATGGGCATATTTGAGTCCAATTACCGTGTGCTGTTTTTGGGGCAATGCGGGAACACACTGGCTTATTCAACACTAAACGAATTCGGTGGCGTGGAGCTTACGGGCGTCGGAGCTTTGGTTGTACTGATTAAAGCCGAGTTGGCGAGGGACGGCCTTTTGCTGGCTCTCCGGGCATATTTCACCTTGTCTCCTTGGCTTCTCGTGTGCTTCCTCTTTTGCCTCCCCGACTTTCCCCCGAAGCCGTTGCCGTACGGTTTAATAAAATCGTCACGGTCCGCGTCAGCCGTCCGTTGCATCCGCGTCGAGTCGACAATGTTAGAGAGGAATTTGATAATCTGCGGGTTCTTGATTATATCCAGGTAGGGAAACTCCCTGGCCTGCACCACTTCCGTCGGCGGGTTGTTCACGTAGAGGTAAACAAGCAGGGTGAGGAAGCAGAGGGAAGTGACAAAAAACACGGCGACCCAGGTGAGCAGCTTAAACTCCTTGTAAAACAGTTCAAACTGGTCCATTATCCCCACTTTTTTGGTTTCACTGAGCTCGAGGTTGGCGTTCTCTTCTGAGTGAGACGGAGCCGTGAACTGATCTGAAGCGTCGCCTGCGTTGGCTGACCCAGATAGGGAAATGTCATTAGAATTAATGTTATTGTTATTGTCGTTTCCGGTTAGATCTGCATCGTAGTCAGAGTTCATCGGCGAGTTCATTATCTTCCCTTCGTACGGCTTTCTAAAATCGTTTGCAGGATCTGAAACAATTCTATGTGATGGAGGTGGGCCAGCTGGCATCATGAATCCTGGCCGAAATCTAGGGGGAGGAGGAGGCGGTGGAGGACCTCCCCTGTACCCCATAGGCGTGGGACCAGGCGGTGGTGGCCGGAAGTGAGGCGGTCCGTAAGGGTGACGTATTCCAATTATCTCACTGGCAACCAGCTGTGGGGCCTCTCCGGTCCCGGCGAACTTGTGGTAGGAGGCGTCATAGTAGCTGTGAAGGTTTGGCCGCAGCTTTTTCAGTCTAAATGGCACCCGGCTTGTTGGAGGTGGGCCATACATTCCCCTTGGGGGAGGAGGTGGTGGACTTGGAGAAGCCAAGAACGGTCTGGAGCTGGGCCCCGGAAAAGGTGGAGGGGACGATGGCAGAATAGGCCCTGGTCTGGGTGGTTGGAAGACGAAGGTTGTTGGATATTTTGAAACGAGATCATCGTGCTTCTGCAACTCACTTCCAGATTCCACTTCGGGAGCCACTCCAATGTTCTGCTCGTTGACCTTTGGTGGCTGTTGATGAAAGTGGTACTGGTATTGGTAGGAGGAGGCGGATGGTGCCATGCCGTCGATAGGATAGTGATTCGGGACAAACACCTGTGCACGCGTTACACTCTCCTGCGCCTGCAAATCCGGATCGGACGAGCTTGTTATCGGGTATTTTGGCCGATCATACACCATATTTACTACACTTGAACTGGGCATGAGCGGATCTTGCTCTTGACGCCTTTCCTCTGATCCGTTCTCTCGGGGAAACTGCTGACTTTTTGTGGCGTTCCCCTTTTCTACTGTTTCCTTTTCAATTGACACTACATGACCTTGTACTTTGGTCCTACTTGCCCTTCCGGAGGGCGGAGGATTGCTGTTGCTGGATGAAATGCTAGATGACATAGAAACTGAGGAAGAGACGCTGTAATTGCTTCCGTGTACCTGGAAACCATTCTTTGGCACTGTCACTACACTTCCAACAGGCTTAAAATTTGGACTCGAGTTGATAATGAAGTCAGGCTTGCTTGGCGCGAACTCCTGCTTTATCCTAATAACCTCTTGCGGGGGTGGAGGAGGTGGTGGCTGTCTCTGTGGAACTTCGTAATCCGGGATCATTGGAGTTCGCAACACATCCAATATATGGAGCCCTGCTGGTTTCTCCAGAGCAGTTTCCTCCTCTTCTTCTTGCAGTGGATCATCGTTTGGCGCAGGGGCGCTGCTTCCCTGGCCCCTCTCAGCATCATTGCCTTCAGTGGCATCCTTGCCATCCTCTTCGTCCTCCAAGGGGCCGGTTGGTGGAGGCGGAGCATTTATCTCCGCTCTTTGCTCCTTGAACTCGTGAGAATTGACAAGCTCAATTTCCTCATCCTCAGAGTCGGAAGAAAGCTCCTCTATGCTTCCCCGAAACCTGTGCTTGTTCTCCTTGCTCCTGTTTTTCTTCTTCTTCTTGAACGTTTCCCCGCTCCCACTCGAGTTCTTTCCCTTTGCTCCCTTTTTCGACTTCTTGGCACCTTCTCGAATCGACTGATTTATAGTTTCATACGACGGGGAATATTTCGTCGGCAGGTTTTGAGATTCTGGGGGCTCCGTAGTTCCCTGTTCCTTACTCAGGATAACCTCCTTTGAAGCAGATGCCAGGCTCGTGAGGAAGTTGAAGAAAGGCTCAAGACTCAATTTAGGTCTATGGTAGGATTTTTCCGTCGTCTGAGGCATTAGCATAAGGTCCGTATCCATCATATCTTCAAAAGAACTGAGTTCCTCACGGGAGCCCTTCATTGAACCTTTTTTCGAATATTTGCCCTTTTTAGATCTACGGCCCTTGCCTTTCTTCTGAGACGAGGGGCTCAATGATGATGGCCGTCGCTGAGACTTAGAAAATGCGTACTTTTCTCTAGAACTCGTTCCCTTGGTGGATGGCTTCGGGACTGCATCCTGACTCGTGATCTTGGTGTAAAAAGGCCTATCAATCGAACTGGGCGTGCTCTTTTGAAAGTGGTCCTTTCTTTTTCGGGAGGCACTTGCGCTTCTGCGACTTGCATTACTTTCACTCATGTTTCGCGGCATGCTGAAACTAAAGCTATGTGCTACTAAACTACTGTTTAAGGGCTTCTTCACAGGACTGGGAAGGCTCAAAAAGTTGATTGCATTTGAAGGTCGAAAGCTTGTGCTTCGGGTGGTGGTCGACGTCGCATATTGGGAGTTTTTGCTGGAGACCCTGACTGGCTCCGGCGAGGCGGTGCAGTCCACAAATGAGATGAGATGAGAAAAGACGACGACTGCAAATGCAAGTTTGCTCATGACTCGTATTCTATTGTAATTGGTGATTCTGTGGTCATGAGCGGTTCCAAGGGTTCTCGAGTTCACCTTGTGCACATTCCTCGAGCTTTCCGCTAAGTACGCGGACGGATTTTTGGGGAAGCGGAGGCTCAGTCTCTTCTTCATATTGTTCATATTGCAGGAGTGCGAATGCATCAGTTTTGAATCGCCCATCTTGATAGGTTCGTAACTTGACTTTGGCAACAAATATTAAAACTTGTGCCAGTCAAGGTGACGTCATTGCAGTTTTCTTTAAACGTGATCGTTGCTTCAAACTTTTTTAAAGCAATTTGCTTTCTTCTCACAGTCTCGCTATTTTCGAACCTGAAACATAATAAAAATGGTACTTTTTCACTTGGTGGTATTGTTTCTTCTCAACATCAAGATATTGCTTACGAGCAGAAACCATTCCTTTCTTATGTTTGGCGTATGCATACGATAATCGATATCAGGGTACAATCTTGAGTTTGCAACAAATGTACAAATTGAGTAGTTATCTATTCATAATTCAATTTATCTACGGTATGACCCTCAGCAAGGCTTGTTGCTATATATATCAGTCCGTAACTACTTGGTCTTCATTGTCATGGGTATTTATTATCGGCTATCTATCCTGCACAGTTGCCTCGGCAGAGATGTTACGTAAACTATTCCCGGTAGTATGTTTGCGTTTGGCTCCAGATTTATGAATAAGGCGAGTCAATTATGCTTTTTTCTAGGAGCATATTATGCTTTGAGGATCTCCAAATTATGCTTTTTATGCTCTTGTATGTTGTTTATGGCAAAACGTTAATTTCTGATCCCCAAACTCAAATTTTGCTCTAAATGTCAATATTAAGTTTAGATTTGTTAACTTGTATGACTCAAAATACATAATAAACTTGTTGGAATCCCTGTGAACTTGCGCACTGGTGGCTAATTCAACTATTTCGTTTAAAACTGTCGGTGAACAATTGTTGTTAACTTTGTGTAAGTTACTTCATGCATGACTAAGGTGAATATAAAAATACATTTATGCAAACGCATGATTTACTTCCAAAACTGAATCTAACGGATTTTTGTATACTAAACATTTTAGCATAATACGGTAAAACGCAATTGCATTTTTAAAATAGCGAAACAACGGTGTGATTCAGTATAGTTTACAAAAAACACGACATTTGCCGTTATAAAAGTCGTATTTCATTTATATAAGATTGTAGATACTACTTTAGTTTAAATCCAAAAGGCTCGAAGAGAATTTTTTAAAAGAATTAATCAAATTTGTGCAGAAATTGCTTTAAAATTTACAGTTTTATGCCAAAATCTGAAAAAATCATGTATTTTATGCTTTTTATGCTCCAAATGGTAAAAATATGCTCTAATGCTCAAATATGAGCATTTTAT
>JAHZMY010002964.1:0-12602 GCA_027743915.1 Seira sanloemensis | reverse complement strand
ATGTATTATGCATCCAACTAGATCCATGATTCATGAGTTCACCGACAACTTGTTAGAAAGTCGACTTGGGAGCTGAATCGTCAAAATATATTATTTGGGTACGTCTTACCGTTTTAAAAAATTCATGAGAATGATGATGATGATGATGCAATACTGCAGACACCTGAATTTACATGGGTGAAGGCAAACTTTGAAAAAATACAACTGGAATCAAAGCCCAAAATGTTATGAGTAGATTATTGGCAAGAGAATTGAATTGAAAAGTATGCAAGCCTTAATTGCGTAAATGTCTTGTGGCAAAAGATATTTGCCATTCATGACTAATTTTTTTGTCTACTAGATTTTTTAATCCTAAATTTTTACAGCTTTGCGTATATGTACCTAGGCACATTTTACAGTATAACAGTTTTGTTTCATGTATTAAATCAAGTCTTTATTAATGATGAGCATATTATTTCATTTGTTAATCAGACAGCCCTTCCTTAAAATTTTTAATGGGACAGGGTCTCATACGAAAAAGTTAATTGTGCAAGTGCCAATTTTTCCCAAAAAAAGTATAAAAACACATGTACTCATTTTCTCTCGTACCGGTTACTTTGAGACGGACGAATCGAAAGAAGAAAGCACTCAAGGCGATTACAATGAAAATGGGTAGATTCTACTAACAAATACACGCATCTCATTCTCATAGTTTTACAGATTACTTCCTCTCAATTCCAATCTAAATTCTCATAAAACGTGCCAGTTCACAATCAGCTAATTGCAAGTTGGTAGCTGTAATAATTAGTGACAAAATAGCCAAGAATCTCTGCGTTTCCTCCTGTGCTCACTAGGAACATTACGACTTGTGAGAATGGTCGACTACATTCACTTAATCATGCTCTTAATCAGTGGGAAGGTGTACAGTGTCTTGGGGATCGTTTTACCTGGAATGAAAAAATGCGGATTACAGGGCAATCCTGAGCTTCTTTTTTAATAGGCCCATGTACCCTGACTTGTTTACACGATGCTCTTTCGGATTATATTAATAGCCAAGTGAGATCATAAAAATGCTTACGATTAGTTTACAGGTGCATGAGATCCCCATGAGAATGCGTATTACATCATCAGAGAACTGCTTTTTGAAACCCCCATACACACAGATTAATAAGTATTACAGTGCTAGCTACAGGCTCATTTATTGTTTATAGGCCAACAATGCTACGCACATTTTCAATTATACATGAGTTACAATACAAGGATTAGTATATCTGTTACGTGTGTTTTTATTCATCATGACACAACTAATTTCTTACATAAATATTTCCTCTTATGCAGACAAATAGGGACTGACCTGACGTGGACTGGTTGAATGGACCACGGTGAGCAGAAGAGAAATGAGAAGGAGCAAGCTAAAGACCCTTCGGGGCCCTTTAAACCTCTCAACCCACCAATTCATGATTTACAAAGCCCGTTTTTGTTCCTAAACGGTCTTCGTGCCTCCTTCTCCAGAAACGAGATCCTCAAGTTGCTGAATCTCTCTATATTTTTTCTCGTAATCTTGTTCACTTTTTTTTCTCCCTTTGAGTTAGAGGGAAAACACCTTGCCTCTTCTTTGGTTTCACGTTTTGCCCATTTAAGAGCTCTTCTTTCGTAAGGTAAGTTCAGAGCAGAGGGAGAACAAGTGTGTGTGTATACGCTATTTGGGATACAACTTAATACTCCTTCTGGGCTCAAACAACAAAGTCACAGTCAGTTGGTTCCATGTTCATAGAAGACTTAAATCGCCGTGGAACACAAGTCATGTTCTTCTCGTATGACAGGGCTGCACTTGTTCTACTGCACTTCTTCAAAGTTTTCCTCGTGCATATAAATACTTGAAGAAAGGAAATCTTCCGTGTAAACAATTACATCTTTCCTTCCCCCTATTTTTCACTCCTAAATATTACCTAGTCAAAAGTTTTTTTTTATTATTTCGTAACATTTCATGGGAAGTTGGAGAGGGTCCTTTTCAAAGAAGTCTTATTGCTTCTCTCGATGAATGACTCAGGCTCAGGAAGTGGATTACTTTTGAATCTTTAACTCATTTAGAGTACAATGCAATTTTAACTGTGTATTGGCTTACTGGCCAGAAAACTTGAGGAACATGTTGAGCGAGTCATGAGTTGAAACGGTGACAGAATTAAATCCTCACTACTGAATAAAGTCAGCCAACCGGACGTGATTTAAGTCGAAGGGAAAAGGACGACTTTTTCGTGACGAAAGTCGTGACAATCAACACACCACTCGCTCTAAATGGAGTTTTGAGTAGGTAAAAACATGAATGAATATATATTGCACATAAAATGAATCTTGCAAATTTTGTCTCCGCTGCTGGATGACGCTCTCAAGTTGCGTCGTGAAGAGAGCTGTTTACAAGACTCGGCCGCTTGCTGATCTCCTCTAGGTATGTCTCAATAAACACCAAACCCACATCACAGACAGAGAGGAGTTAACAACAGTAAGAGGAGCGGATGCATACACATCTTAACTAAAAAGTGTTTATTTACGTGTTGGTCATAAATTAAGATTTTCTGCGAAGATCGTTGTGTAATAATGGATTTCGCTTGAGTTTTGCAAACCAGGCCAGAGTTTGATCATCACCTCTTGATGCATATGCATGGAAATGCACTCTCGCTGACTGGAAGCCGGAGAGCAGACAAAGACTAAAATAGCGGCTCGGGTGATGATTGAAACAGGATCGTAAATCGTGAACTCATTGCTTTCACATGCGGTACGAATGAATATTCAACTACAAAAGTTTAATGACATTTTTACTGTGGTCTGGGCCTAATGAGACGACAAAAATGTTTTCCAATGCATATTCGCAGAGGTTTCTATATTTACTCGTGGATTCTTAATTAAAGTCACAACAAACCAGAGAGTGTTTCATTGAAATGAAACTCGTGAAGATTTCACAGAGACAGGGATCATGAAAAAAGTCTTTGTTTACGGATGCACTCACGCTTCCTTAGCTTAAAGTCACCATCTACAGCACTAATTCAAGACACATTTTCTTGTCTTCAACAAAGGAGGATTATGATTACATGTGTATAAACTGACAAACTTCTCACGTCCATTAAACCTAAATAAATTAGTGTCCATTGATAAGTTTATAGATTTAATCAACTTTTTCTCACTCTTTCGTGCCTTTTTGCTGTCTCTAATTTTTTGACATGAATGCTACAGGATAAAAAAGGACTGACTGGATCAGACAAAGACGAGAAAAAAATTCTTGAGGCTTGAGGAACCGGCAAGCAAGCAGAAGAGAGCAAGCCGACTGACTGACTAAACTGAAACGAAAAGTGAGTAAAGGGAAGTATGCGTAGAATGATGAGACATGATTTTCCCTATACGCTGCTGGCCTGTGCGAGCCTCCTTGTTGATGAGAGACGGGGAAAAAGAGGGCGAAATATCTCGTGCTTTTGCCTTTTGGTGGGCTTCAGCGCAAAAGAATGAGCAGAAGCAAACGTGTGCTCATGTACGATAGTAAGAGTAAATAGGTTTTTTGTTGTGTCCTCCTTTACCACGAAACATGTGTGGAAGTTGGAAAGGATGATAAACTCTTGCATACAGAAAGAGATCCGCTACTATTACTCCACACCACAAGCTAAAGCTCGGGAAAATGAAGGGAAAGAAAAGAAACGTCCATAACTGAGAATAGAAATGGAAGGAAAAAAGTCGAAGAAACTTTTTCTTAGTTAGAGATCACTAGTCACTCAGTCAAAAAGGCGTAAGAATGAGCTATCTATCTAAGCGAACCTCCAATCTTATGTAAACCTGAGATAGGAAAAGAAAAAAAGGATAGAACAAAAAAGTGGTAAAGACTCGGATCGGATTATTATAACTGAAAATATGTGTGAGCGTGTGGAAGTGGAGTCATGTAAGAATTTTTGTGTAAAAAAGGGGATCTCACTAAAGAGCAACTTGGAATCAGACCAGACAATTCTTTTTTTTCTTAAAGTAGTTTATAAGTAGGAAATTATCAGAGATCACAAACATTTTGTCTATTTCTGGAGCGAGGATCTTCAGGTTTCTTTTTCATGGAATTTTTAAAGAGTGGTTTTACTGAACGCTTGCATGATTCCGGAGACTATTGGAAACACGGATCGTCTTCACCTAGTTTTTAAGCACTTGCATCACTCATTCTCAACATTTCACATACTCTACTGCATCTACTGGGAAAGTGATCTGCTGGCGACATATCTATGCCCTGGGGCAATGCATATAGTCCTGATTTTAAAACTTTATTTGTATATTTATTGGAATTAAGCTTTCCAGCCATATAATAGTAGACGCCCTTACCTTTCTCTAGCCTTTGAAGAATGCATGTCGTCCTTTCTTCTCCATATTTTACAAATGACGCTTGTGGACATAAAAACGGAAACTGGGATGGAGTGTCAAATCCAAATCTGTGGAAGATGAATAACAAAGAGAAACAGGCTTTCTCAGCTTGAAAAGATCTAAACTGCTGATTCCAACCAGATGTACCTAATTTGGAATTCATTCAGAAATGTGTTGCTCGGTAAGAAAGTATTAATGTGCGAAGAAGCGTGTTCTTAATGGCCCCTCTAAAACCATTAATGTACGTACTGTATATATTCATACTACGGACAGACGAACGTCGTTGATTTCCAAATACATTTTCACGGCATTATTTACCATGAGTCATGCCATATCTCACATCACAGTCACACCTTTATGGGAGTCCACACATTCCCTCACTACATTTATGCATCTACATGAACTTTCCACCTTTAGCTTGTTTCCCTTCTTCAATCACTCTTTTGATCGTGGCAGTAGGTCGACAAGAAGCGGAGGAAGAATGAGCAGCGTTGTTCACTTCTCTCCTCCCGTACTTACACAGAGCAGTTTATACGGTCTCCAGATCGCCATTCCTCTGGGCTTTTTTAAGGATGGACCACACAACAATCATATTTTTTAAGTTCATGCACCGTCATCACTGTAACGCCAAGTATCTTGGCATTGGCAGCATCCGCATCAAAAAGTTAGCAGCAGTATCATAAAATGGAAGAAAATTCCTGTAACATTCAAGCATTTGTTTTTATGAAGTTTGTAAGATTTTTTTAATGTGCAGACGTGAAGAAGCAGAGGAATTTTCATGGACTCTCATTTACATAGCCAGATCCACAGAAATTGAAATGATTAAGAAGACGAAGGCTGTCTTACCATAATTGTAATTATTCATTACACCAGTCACCGCTGACCAGTAAATGGCAGCCTGTCTCTTTTAATTTCGGCTTGTGTATAATAGTCAACAGTAGAACAAAAACATTTGTATTGGAAGGAAAGGGGAAGACTGGTAAGCCAGCAGACGAAATAAAACTTATTACATGTTCGGTGTAATTGCCAAAAATATAGGAGAAACCTCTGGTTTTCTTAAAAACAGAAACTGACATAAACGACGGTAAAAATGAAATTGCAACGTGTGGAGATCGGGCGAGTATGCAAATGATAATGATGATGAAGGAATGGTTTTACGAGGAATTGTATACTTGATGGAACACAGCAAAATGAACTTTAAAATACACATTTCATAAAATGGCACAGCAAGACGCGTTGCAAAAAATTATATGACGGCGATAAAACTGAATAGACACATAATTATCTTCACCAAAATCTTTAGTTCTTGAAGAAGCTTTCAAATTATGAAAGAAAATCTCAGTTTTAGAAAAGATTTATGAACTTCCTCTTTGCATGTGACAATTTGCAAGGAGTTTTAGCTTTTACTCAATCATTTACAGATGCCGAATTACACTCGAGCATAATTTAATTTTAAGTATTATTATTAGCATTTATATTCAAGGTTTAATTGTTAAAGGAAAATCATAGACGGTGTGTTATTTTAATCAAAACCGGTTGCTTCCTACTTGCACTCAAAATATGTATATGTTGTATGTAGGAATCTTTTTTTATTAAAAAAATGGTACGCGAATTGGCCGTCTCTCATTTTTTTCAAATCATCTCTAAAGAGGCACTGCTGGATGACGTAACCAAGATCAGTTATGTACATAAAACGTAACAGCATGAAAGCTGCAAACTCTTGACTTATAATTATGAGGCGTTTATTAAATCAATATTTTAAACATAACTGTACCACTGTGGTTTTATACGGAGTTGTAAAGACCAACACAATGTACCTAGGTAAGATTCATTTAATAGAGCTAGAGCATGTACTTTGAACATCAAGGAAGTAAGCCGCAGTCGGCAAGCTAGTAAATTCCAGACACATTTTTATTGACTCGTTTAATTGAATTTTAAAACGAATTCATTTTTGCATTAACTAGTACAAAGGAAAAAGATGTGTCGATGTGTGCCAATTTTTATGTATGTTGTATATGTCGCCATTGTCAGTGTCAATTTTATTGACCATTGCACATTTTCTCACGGTTAGATCAGGTTGATACTAGGTTAATTAATAATTTTATGCTTTTCAACAGTTTTCTGAAGCACAATTTACAAACCCAAACTATGTAATACATAATTTATGATCATCTCTTAATTCAATTGTAAGCACTTATACCTGGTGAGACGGTGTGAGTACAAAAGAAAAAAATGGGAACAGAGAAATCGAGTAATTTTCTTTTATATTGTAGTGTGTTGCTTGATTAAGTCCTTGCCTCATGTATTAAATTTTTGGTAATTTTAATTAGTACTGCTTTTGATTATGCCGATTGATAGCTTCGATTTGTGCGAGATGCTTAAGCCGTAAATTTTAATCAAACTTGAGTACAGTTTCACATGTGTCTATTACGCTTATTTTCTGGGAAATTCTGCGATACTTCTTTAGAATCTGATCTAAAGGATGAAACTTATTATCACCATACATATTCATCGACACCATTCTATAGAAAATCTGTGCCGACTTAAAACAGTAGGAACCAATTTCGAGCTCATGCTGCGAACATAACCCAAGGCTTTTGGTTTTATCCATCGTCGTTTTGCAACTTTGTTTACGAGCATTTTAGTGAAATGTTACGGTAAACATTTTCATGAGTTTGCACACTATGCATTTCATCGTTTATTATTCAAACAAAAGGTGCTTCCCACAGTTTTAGTGTAAGAGGCTCCTTTTTAACACTGTCCAAGAACCGTAAAGAATGTATTGAAACAGAAATGGTTTATGGATCATTAACTCTTCGTGAAACGTTTTTCTCCAATATTTTCTACTTATTTGCGACATAAATCTGCCAAAAGGCACATTTCACCAGAGTTTGAAAAGTACGACTTGTGGAAGTAGTTAAGTGCTTCAAAATACTCAAACTGTTACTTTATTACTGCTGAAACAAAAACCTTTACTAAATCAATGCAGTGGTAAAGTAATTTGTTTCGAGTTACTGAATGTAGTAAATATATCAAGAACTATTACTCCAGAAAGTCTGTGACCAATTTAATTACAAAAACCTTTACTAAATCAATGCAGTGGTAAAGTAATTTGTTTCGAGTTACTGAATGTAGTAAATATATCAAGAACTATTACTCCAGAAAGTCTGTGATCAATTCAATCAAAAAATAAATTCTTCATTAATAGTATGATTTTAATTATTGTAGGTAATTAATTGCTCCCCAAGAAATAAAAAAGTGGAACTTTCATATCACTCGATCCCTAATTCGAAGGGCCCGGATTCGCATATTATACCAAAAAAGTTTTGACCTGCTTCCCATTTAAATACATCATTATATCTTTGTGAAACGTCCAAAATCACTTAATTCATAAATCCTGATAGCATGTAGACCCACAAAGCTGAGGTTTACAAAGACGAATTTTTCCATCAGTTTCACCTATCCCTAACAAGTTTAACCGTTTCGGTTTCTCGCTTTTGCTATGAGCATAGAAGAAGTAATGCAATGCTTTCTCCATAGGCAGCTCTGTAGTCACTGTTGATAAAGTGCAGGAGCTTTTGAGTTACACTTCTTTGTTGGCAATGATTCTTCACACTATAAAATGCTCTCTAAGCATATTGCAGTATCCTTGGGACAGTTTATTGTAAGGACAAAGTTATATGGCTGCTATGATTTAATGACGACTTGAAATTGGCAGCAACAGAAAATGATTTAAGTCAAAGTTAATATCTTCTATCACATAATAATAATACGCTGTCAATTCAGACATAATCTAAATTTCAAAAACTGATTTTGCATTAAAAAATTTTCTTTCATTTGCTAATATGTTTCATCACACATTTAAGCCTTATCTCTCTCAAAGTGGTGATAAGTGATAACATTTTGAAACAATGATGCAATCGAGTAGAACTTTTCCAATTGAGCTTGAAAATGGAAATTCTCAATATATCCATCTGTTAAAGCACATTGAGCAAATCTAATAAAATTGGTAAGCATTCGTTCAACCGAGATGATTGGTTTAAATGCAAAAAAGGCATATCTTCAGTTCCATTCCAAGTTATAAGAAAGCAGGACTTTCTTCAGCTCTTTGTCATACATATCGATGCAAGTTTTGAATGAAAACGAAATTAGCTTTCCCCATTCGATTCTCCATTTTCTCCCAGACTTTTATATCCATCCTACCTAAACATATTCCCCGTTTCCCATTTACTCAAATTTTCTTCCCAATTCTATTTTCCTTGAGCGAGCTCCTTGATACAATGTCAGCAAGGGAAATCTGATCATGAACGAAGCCACTTCTTCAACTAAATAGGAAAAAATATTCTGGGCTCCTACTTTCATTATTATTTCCTCAATGGTACGGGTAAAAAGGGAGATAGCGTTATCCATGACGGACGCAGTCGCGTTTTAGGCACTATACAAGCTCATTCTCGCTCTCTCTTTTGACTCCCTCTCGCCTTCATTCTTCCCTTCACCAATAATTCTATAGGAAAATGGATCTGAACAAGTAGGCATTCTTTTCAAATGGAAAAATCCATCCAAGGATATTTTTACAGTGAAATTGAACAGATACCTAGAAAGCGAGGCACCACCACCACCACCACCACCGGCTCCACTGCATACATACATGCATTCACATTCATTCATACGCCATATTCCAGTTATTCATACCCTGAGCCTTTATTATGCACGAGGTTTTTCTCTCTTCATGAGCTTGAAATGAGAACGTCATGGGTATGACTCTTTCCATGGGCAATGGGATGCCGTCCTCCTGAAGAAAACATTGCTTTGGTGCCAGCACCATCAAAATTATTTACCAACTCAACAGTCCAGGCTACATAGTCTCCCCCACTACTCCCGTTTACACAAGTTCCAATAGGAAAGCTTTAGTGCTCCCTCTCTCACCCTTCCAGTTTTTTGTATTCCATCTCGATTCTGTGGAATAAAGCGCAGCAAACGAGCTATGTGTGTTTTCTACTATCTGCAAACATTATCGTCGTTGTCCATAAGTTAATGCACGACTTTCCCGAGTCTCCCTTTTTCCAGCCTACACAGAGGACATTTTTACACGGGGAAGAAGGGAGTGAAAGGTTTAGTCTGCTTTTATTCCTCTATCAAGATTCACATGAGCATTCACACCGCTCCCAAATGCCGTAGAGCTTTGATAGACTTTCCTTTATAGGAGTCGGTCTGGAATGTGTCCTAGCACAGCCGTTAAATGCTGTAACATAAAGTTATGTGTGTGAAGATACTCTTACACAGCCCACGCAAAAGTTCACCTCAGACTTAGAGGGAAAGTAATCCATTCGAAATAAAAACCACACACGTCTATAAGACTTTTTCCTCTGTAAACTTTCCCCGTTCTTGAGCATAACTGGGAAGGAATCAAATTTTCATCATTGTTTAACTTCGCCGCATAGAAGGAGTGAGAAAGTGTTATAGTATCACAGCTCAGACTTTCCAAGCCAGTTAAGGTCTCGCGTTTGCACGAGTCTTGCAAACTTTTTTCTCTTGTTTCTCGCAGTGAAACTTTCACTAAATGCTTGGATTGTGTGTGTGTTGTGTGGAAGCGCGTGCTTCTCTCGAAGCGAAAGAGGAAAGTAAGCTAATGCCAGGAAGGCGATCAAAATGTCATCGTTGTCGTAACTGAGAATTCAATGGGTGCATTACCCAGCAGTTTACCGTTCAGCAGCTAATTCGACGGGAAGAGAATCTTGCAAGAAAGTTGACTACAGCAGCGTTCAAAGCGTGTGGGAATGTTGACTGAGTAAATATTATTGTTTCACTGTTCATCTTACATAACCAGGATACTACTTTCTTTGAAATTAATTAAAATTATTACGAGATTAAAAGTACACCTTACATTTTCCATGCAAAATGTGCTTCTAAAAAGAGAATGATCCCTGCTACTAGACTAGTTTGGTAAAGTTTTCTAAAACTTTTACAGGCTCCACTTTAATTTTGCTAAAAGTCTTTGAGTTTTGTTCAGGTTAGTTTCCCCAAACTGTTCATTTTGTGACAGCGTGACAGTTTCTCCAGATATATAATGAGACCTTTGTCATTCTCCACGTCTTGTTACTGTGAACTTTGAGTAGGGCACTGATGATGATCATATTGTGTACGGACAATTTGAGCGAATCACATATTACTACACTGCCTAACTAATTTATGAAGCAGGGTCTCTCGCCTGACGCGAAGTAAACGTGTCATGAAATGTCCAAGTTTTCTGTGAATTTGCCAATCCAGAGAAAGTTGAACTGAGCTGTGCCGATGTGGCCCGCTATATGTACTTAAAGGAAAGTGTACCATTGCTCATTCATCTAATTTTGTGCATTAACCCAAAAAATATCGAGAATTGTTTAGGCATTGATTCATTAGCTGTTCTTCCATTCAGTCGAGTAAATAACGAAGCTATCAGCAAAAGTTCGTGCTTTATTGCTTTTCGGTCCCTCAGCATTAGTTTGGTGAATGGATTCGAGATAGTTGAACAGGACAAAAGGCAGCTTTACGCATCCGTGACCCTTTGATTGAAGAGACAATAGTATTAGTGAAATTACTACTGGAGTGAGTATTTATACAGGAGCTGTAAAAGAGATAACTTTTTTCCTGTTTTTTCTGATTCCATCCATTCAATTATTTTTTGTACGAAGGCGTGAGCTATATAGCTGCTGCCTTGGCTTTCTCTCGTGGTCCTTTTTATAACTTGCTGGCATCCGGGGAAAAACAGCCGTGGCTCTGAAACACGATCCTCAGAGTTATTAGCAAAGTGGGAACTCAAAGTCGGTATGTAAAATATTTTTTCTCGCATGAAATGCGTTTTTATACTGAGTAGCTAGTTTAATTTTGCCCTTTTTGTGTATGTTGTAAATGTAAATAGATATGTTTTATGATGCGGAGGGCCATATCCGCCTAAATCTTTTGTTGCAAAAGTTTCTCGAGCATAGGAATCCTCTTCGTGGTAATACAATGTGGCGTAATACATGTACGCGAATTAGCTTTCTCGCAATAAATTTAAACTTGCTTCTCGCAGAAAAAAGTTGAAAACGAAACGCTAATGATGATGCATAGTTTTTACTATCTCGAGCATATAATGTACCGATGTGAAAGTGAAAAATGGAGGGGCGCACGCAGTTACATTTTTGCCGGTGGGCTAGGTTTTATCAACAAGAAAAATATAAATATCGTCACCGGAGAGCAAAAACGTGCCATCCTCTGTCTGTTTGTAGACAAGAAAAATCCATGATGTAGAAAAATTGGCAACTCCAAATGGGCAAAACTTTTTTACGGCAGTAATTCTTTTGAAACTGTAGAGCAACGTTACATCTTCATTTTGCAATGACAGTCTGAAAAGACTGAATATTGATAAGTCTGTATTTCACGGATTCCCTTCGCATTTTAGACTAACGCTTTTAACGTTCCATCTCTTTAAAAGTAACAATGTACGTATGTACTTAAAACAATTCTCTTTTAACTTTTGTACTTTTTCCCAAAATTTTCCTTTTGCTTTATTGTAATATAATACATATTTAGGGGGTATTTTTACATATCGTTCAGATAGCACAAATCTAAATATTTCATTCCATTCTATTCGCAATTGTAAAGTTGCAAAGAAGCAATCCCTCTATTATGATACAAACAATACGTTTGGGTTTGAAAAGGAAGGGAAAAGTAAGAAAGTTGCAAAATTCATCTTTGAAGGCTAAACTCGGTATAAATGGTAGTAGAAAGCAACTTTAAAAACTTCACATTTTACTTTCTCTTGTATGGAATGGTAGGACTATGGGAATTCTCAGTAGGAATCGGAAAAAAAAGTTTTGGACTTCTTAATTTCTATTTTCTACTGTTGGAATTTAGGAGATTCGTGGAAAAAGGCTTGCATTTTACTCCCTTAATTTTGCAACTTACATTTCCCGTAATTGATGCAAATCGCATCAACCATATTTGCATAGAAAAACTTGAAAAAAATTATAACATTTAGATTTGAAAGATAAAGTAAAAAATTATTTTGGAGCAGAATTGTCCTATAAATATTAGATGTTAAGTACACATATGTGTATACTATCAAACTAACTTTAAATGTATCTTTTTCTAACGGGATCTACAAAATTTAATTTAATCACTTGTAGTAAAACTACGAATATGCAACCACATTCTCGAACAAGGAACTTAAAAGGCAGAGGAGAACGGCATGAAAAATATGGATTTTCCCATACCATCAT